>PVIR01014215.1:18332-40493 GCA_004026965.1 Petromus typicus | reverse complement strand
GTGGAGACCCACACCCAGCAGCAACCAGTACCACATACCACAGTGCCGGGCGTGGTGGCTCACGCCTGTAATCCCAGCACTCGGGAGGCAGAGGCAGGAGGATTGTGATGTGAGTTTGAGGCTGAGCTCAGGGCCAGCCTGAACCACAAAGCGAGACCCTGTCTCAAAAAACCTTAAAAAAAAAAAAAAAAAAAAAAAAGCAGAGTTTCACATAGGAGTGACTACTCTGGCCTCAAGGGACAAACTCGACAAGACTCTCCCAGCTTGCCTCAAATTGGACCTGAATTTCTGCTTACTGAGTGACTCAAGCTCAACTTAGTCCCATATTCATAAATATGTCCAGGATCAAAATTTATACCTGATTGTGTCTACAGAATAAGGGCTGGTTATGTGAAATGATGTGTACATAAGCTGCATTTTAATCTGTTCATGTTCCTTACTCTAGTGGCAGGTGCTCAATATTTCAGTGCCTAGTTTGTTGAAGGCCTTTCTATACCTCAGTGGACAAGAAAATAAAGTCCTCTAGCTGGGTGTGGTGGTGCACAGCTGTGATTCCAGTACTCAGGAAGCTGAGGCAGAAAGATTCCAAGTACAAATGCAACCTGGGCTACATAAGGAGTTCAAGACCACATACACAGATACACTACATACACTGTACTAAATGGTAGAACACCCTCTCAAACAAACAAAAATACTCCAGACAACAACTAACAAAAAACAGTACAAGGTGTATACTCCTGTGCAACTTACAGTCTAACAGACCAGGAAAAGGTGCTAATTAAAAGCTAACCTTTACTGAGCATTTACTGTGTTCCAGACACTTTCAAAGACTTCCTTAAAGATATGAATTTGATTCTCATGATAGCCCCATTAAGTAGATTCCTACAACTGCACAGAAAACACAGTAGAGGCACAGAAAAGTAATTTGCCCACATATATCCAACAACAATGCTCCAAAGACCCTACTCAGTCTGCTCCAGGATTAAGTAAATAAGAAAGTTCAGATACTGGTAGGTATTGAATAAAAGACAAGTGATGTACAATAATGATGAAGAGAAGACATCTGAGCTCAGATCTAAATGACAAGCCAGACATGCACAAACCTCACGGAAGGCCATCCCAGAAGAGGGCATACCAAGTTGCATCCCAGAAGATGCCCAGAGGGCATCCCAGAGGCACTAAGGTGGGAGCAAACTTAGTGTAACACACAAGCTTGGGAGAAAGGCAAGAGGGCTGTTTGCCCCTTTGGCTGGAGGAGAAATGAGAGTTGTGCAGGGTAAAGGCTTTGTCCTCTACTAAGTGATGGCTGGGAACAGCGCCTGAATTTTTGGGCCACGGGAGCCAGTCACTTCCTGGGGCCCCATGGTTGGCCAGAAGTGGGGACACACCCAAGACTCGGGTTTCCCTCTGGCCTGCTCTGGCCCCGGAGGAACAAAGGCCCCTTCTCTCCAGCCCAGTCCTGCTGGCCCAGATGAAATGTGCATTGTGTGGCTGGGCAGCTCCGGCCACTGGCCAAGTGTCTCCCACATCCTATGCCATCGGCCCACTGAAGCCTATCTGGATCCGCTCTGTTCATCCAGCCTCCCCTATCTCCAGCCAGCCTCACACCTGTGTCTGCTGTGTCGGCCTGGTAGCTCTGGCTGCTGTAAGTGACCAGCTGCAGCTGCCGGTTGAGTTGATCCAGCTCTGGGCTGGCAAGGGTGAGCTCTGGCTGTCCCTCTCCAGTGAGAGTCACTCCGACTACTTCCCCTGCCACATCCCAGGTGCCCAGGGAGGCGGTCAGGTTCACCTGGCAGAGGGGTTAGAAAGTGCAAGGCTCAGCCTCAGACCCGTTTCTTCCCTGAGTCTTTCACCCCCCTGGAGGCTCTGTCCCTGTGCCAGCCTTCTTGATGCCCACCTGGCCTCCTGGCTCTCCTGCTTTCTCTCACCTGATATACCTCCTGACGAGAAGCTGCCTGCAGGCTCAGTCCTGGGAGGAAAGATGCAGAATCAAAATCACAGACACCCCTGAACTCTTCTTTAATCTTCTCCTCTTTCATCACACAGAACACTTAAACTTTCAGCCCATTTCTTTTGAGGTCTTAGCAGGTATTGCACAGGATATCCTGGAGTCACCGGTTTCCACTCCTTCCCATCAAAGCAGAAGCTCTTTTGTGGCCTGTTCCACCTAACTTTGACCAGTTGGCAAAGAATAGAGGAATACACACACACTCTGCCACCATTATAGTCATCTGCAACTCCTGCCTTTGGACAGAAGTCATCACCTCTCACTCCAAACATCCTCCACCTCTGTCCCCCAACCCTCAGCACAGGCAGGGCTACCCTCACGTTTACCTAGGCCACCCTCTAGGACCCTTGTCCCCACCTGGCACCAAGATTATCCTCAGGGGCTGAACCTCCACACCCTGCAGTGGGTACTGCAGGGGTGAGTTGGCAGGAGCTACGAGCAGCTGGTCAGCAGGGGACTGGGTCCTGGTGGTGGAGGAGGAAGAGACAAAGGTGGTGTCAGGAGGAGAGAGGCTGCCCCTCTTGGCTCAGCCACTGCAAGCCTCCAGTGCCCCTCCCCACAGAGTCCTGCCTTCCTCTCTGACTGGTACCTTGAAAGGAAAGCCTGGAATTCCTCCTCCCTGGCAGCAGAGGCGGCCTTCAGCTCTTCGGGATCAAAGGCCTTGGTGAAATCAATGGCTCGGACACGTCTCTGGAAGGGAAGAGGGAGACTCCCCCCACTGGACTCACAACTGCAGTTGTTCTGAGCCAGCAGCCTGAAGGCGAGAGAGGGGTCTTCAGAGACCAGCGACATTGGTCGCACGATATACACAGCACCCCATGTCTGAGCTCGTCAGCGCTGTCCAGCCATTATCTGTTCCCTCTTCCAATGGTCCCCTGGAGGGAGGGCGGCGGAGGAGATAACCCATTCCTGAAGTATGGACTTCACAGAGGTGTAGAATGGGACCAACTACTAGGGTTTCAGGAGCTAACCACCCATCGTGCCAGAACCCTCTGAAGGGCCCTCGGTCGCCTGCACACACTCGCATCCTCAGCGCCATGACAAAGCTGGGAGGAGCTGCTTTTCCCCAGCCAAGCCTCAGCAGCCCGCTCTACCTCACTTCACTCCACGCAACCAGTCAGGAGAAGGGAGGCGTCTGCGCGCAGCGGAGCTGGAAACAAAAGCTCCCCAGGGAAGAAGCCCCCGGCATTTACTGCCACTGCGCTGGGCACTCACCACACCACTTGCTCCTTGATCCTGACCGGGATGTGAGCGTAACGGGGCTCAGGGGCAAGGTCTGGGAGCTCGGGTAGGGGGGCGCCCTGCGGGGGTGTCCACAGCGCCGAAGGAGTCCGGAGGCCCGGCGCGTCTCGGATGATCACGTACAGGAGCCCCAGAGAGGCGCAGGCGAGCAGCAGGACCAGCGCGCAGAGGGCCCGGCGGCCCAGCCGCATCCTGGTTGGGTGTAGGAGGTGGGGGAGAGAGGGTGGGAAGGAAGGCGAGGGTTGGAGCGCTTGACCCCAGCGACCTCAGGGTCTTCCCGGCTCCCAAAGGCTCTCTCCACTCCTCGAGGATCTGCCCTTAAAGTCGATTCCGCGGTGTCCGCGTTTCCCTCCCCTCACTGCCCAGGGCTCAGGGTCTCCTGGCCTCCTTTCTTCTCGCCCTCTCGCGCATTTCGGCTTCCTCTCCCTCCCGGGGCCTGGCATCTCGACGCAGGGGACACTTGGATGCGGCGGTTTGCAGCGGTGCACAAAAAGAAAACAGCCGCGTTAGCGCAGCCGACATCCGCGAGCCCGCCGCCCGCCAGGCCGCGGCCCCCGCCCGCCCGCTCGGGTCCAGCATCACCTGGGCGGAGGTGGGCGGCAGAGGGGTGGCTCCACACCTTGCCTGTCAGTAAAATGCAGAATCACGTCAGCGCCGTGGGTGCCCGGCAGAGGTGACCCGTTGGGCGGCCTCGGGGAGCTGCGCTGCTGGCCCGGTGGCCGGCGCCCCCCCTCCAGCCCCGCACCACCCGGGCACCGACCTGGCGAACGCTCTAAGGCCACCGCAGGACTTCGGGGCCGGGCTGCGCCGTCCTCCCGGCCCCTGCCCGGGGTCCTCGCGGGGCCGAGGCGCCGCGGGAGCTGGGCGTTAGCCGGGGTACGCGGGGTCCTCCCGCCTCCGAAGAGCGCGCCCCTCCCGCCTTCGCGCTCGGGCTTTGTGGACCGCGGTGCGGGGGTCGCGTCGACGATTCCTGCCGGGCTAGCGCGGCGCTCCAGCTCCGCCGTTCTCCGGCCCGCGAACAAAGCGGGGACCCCTGGCACCGCGCCCCACTCGCAGGACCGCAGGGCTCAGGCCGTCCCCGGCTTCCGCACCGCACCGCACGGCCGGGCGGCTCGGTCCGGGGCTGGTGGCTGCTGAGGCTCGAGCTCGGCTCTGGCAGCGCGAGCGCCGCGGCGCCTTCTGGTGGGCGCGGAGGAAAGTGCCGGGCGCGGAGCTGGAGCGGGAAGTTCCTCCTCCAGGTCCCGCAGCCTTCTGCCCCAGAGCCCTGGCACCTCAATGGCCGGCGCGCATCCCGGTCATTCGTTTCCTATTTGCTCGGGGCAAGGATGGGCCTTAGGGAGTGGGAGGAGGCGGGGAGGGACGATGAATCTCCATTCCTGCCGCGCTCTTGACTCAGGGAAAGCCTGGGTCCTTTTGGCGACACAAGGAAATAAGCCCTGGAAGTTAACATAGCCTCGCTAATAAAGACAAGTTCACAGCTTCTACCACTCCCCCGCATGCCCGGCTCCTCAAATGATTTAATCTCCAAGTTTATTACTCAAAATTCTAGGGCTTCATTTTCTTCCTGTAACTGCTTCTAGTTACAGTTTCAGGAACGGAGGACGCCTTAAAGTCAGGCCGTGGAGAGTCTGCCCAGAAGAAAGCTTGGTGGTTCATGTTCTTATGAAAGATATATCAAGGTTTAATAGAAAAAAATCATAAGAAATGTAAAAATGATGAAAGTATGTGTATGGAGAGCAGGATGGATTATTAAATGAATTGTATATAAATAAATGACTATTAAGCTGGAATAGAGAAGGAATTCCACCCTCCTAACCTAAAAATAAATTGTAGATTTACAACATGTTTTAGTATTAAAAAGGAAATCATGGGGGGCCGGGGAGTTAGCTCAGTGGTTCCAGCGCCTGTCTTGCAAGCGCAAGGGCCCGGGTTCATTCCCCGGTAACCACATAACAATACTGGGTGTGGAGACTCACACCCAGCAGCAACCAGTACCACATACCACAGTGCTGGGCGTGGTGGCTCACGCGCCTGTAATCCCAGCACTCGGGAGGCAGAGACAGGAGGATTGTGATGTGAGTTTGAGACTGAGCTCAGGGCCAGCCTGAACCCACAAAAGCGAGACCCTGTCTCAAAAAACCTAAAAAAAAAAATAAATAAATAAATAAAAAGGAAATCATGAAGTCACAAAAGAAATTAATTTTGGTTTTATTTTGTATATCATATTGGAATGGAGAAGAGATTTGTAGGCAAATGTAAAAGGAAATAACTATATAGAAGCCCTGGAGAGGGGCTGAGGGTATAGCTAAATATAGAGGGCTTGGCCAGCATGTATGAGGCCTTGTCTTTGATCCCCAGTACCACAAAATAAAACAAAGAGCCAGAGACAATGACACATGCCTGTAATCCCAGGTACTTGCGAGGCTGAGGTAGAAGTATTACAAGTTTAGCCTGGCAAGTTAGTGAGAACCTGCCTCAAGATAAAAAATAGCAAAGGCTGGGGGTGTAGTTCAGTGCTAGAGCATCCTTGGTAGGTTCAATATCCAATACCACAAAACAGACACATAAACAAAAAGCACTGAGTGAAGAGATTACTGTAAACAAAAACTGAGAGAGAAATGACAAACTATGATAAAATATTTACAACCTACTTCTCTGATTACACGTTTAGTATGTAAAAACACACTGAATTGTTTCCTTACAATCTGTTTACTCCTCTGTAATCTGTATAATTATATATAATATAGGCCAGGGCCAGGGGTTTAGCTCAGTGGTTCCAGCGCCTGTCTTGCAAGCACAAGGACCCAGGTTCGATTCCCTGGTAACCAAATACAATACTGGGCATGGAGACTCATGCCCAGCAGCAATCAGTACCACATACCACAATGCCAGGCATGGTGGCTCATGCCTGTAATCCTAGCACTTAGGAGGCAGAGATAGAAGGACTGCTATGAGTTCAAGGCTGGCCTGGGTTACATAGTGAGCTCAGGGACAGCCTGAACTACAAAGTGAGACCCTATCTCTAAACAAAATTTTATATGTATATATATATATGTATATAAATATATATAATATAAATATGTATATATAATATATATAATATATATTATGTACATAATATAAATTTTATGTATATATTTTTAAATATATCTATATATTTGCTAGGACAAAATAACTAATGTACACTCTTTAATGGAGCAAAGGTTTATTTTATCTCAGTGTCAGGTTTCTGCCACAAGGCAGACACATCAGAGTGGAAGGAAAGCTGTTAACTCCTGGCCTTTGGGAAGCAGGAGAGTAGGGAATGGCTCAAAAATGGGTCAGAAGGGCCGGGGAGTTAGCTCAGTGGTTCCGGCGCCTGTCTTGCAAGCGCAAGGGCCCAGGTTCGATTCCTCGGTAACCACATACAATTCTGGGCATAGAGACTCATGCCCACCAGCAATTAGCCCACATACCACAGTGCCAGGCGTGGTGGCTCACGCCTGTAATCCCAGTACTCGGGAGGCAGAGGCAGGAGGATTGCTGTGATGTGAGCTGGAGGCTGGGCTCAGGGCCAGCCTGAACTACAAAGTGAGACTCTGTCTCAAAAAAAAGAGTCAGGAACTTTGACCTACTCAGACACACTCAGAGCTGTGCTTTAAGAATCTAAGTGTCAGGCCGGGGATTTAGCTCAATGGTTCCAGCACCTGTCTTGCAAGTGCAAGGACCCAGGTTGGATTCCCCGGTAACCACATACAATATTGGGTGTAGAGACTCATGCCCAGCAGCAATCAGTACCACATACCACAGTGCCAGGCATGGTGGCTCACGCCTGTAATCCCAGCACTCAGGAGGCAGAGGCAGGAGGATTGTTGTGATATGAGTTTGAGGCTGAGCTCAGGGCACAGCCTGAACTAGAAAGTGAGACCCTGTCTCAAAAAAAAAAAAGGAACCTAAGTGTCTCTCAAGCCAACCAAGTTGACAATTAAGATTAACTGTCACTGTCACAGTGTGGCAATAAAAAGCTTTAAAAAGTAGGTGAGAGGGGGGCTGGGGATTTAGCTCAGTGGTTCCGGCGCCTGTCTTGTAAGCGCAAGGACCTAGGTTCGATTCCTGGTTAACCACATGTCATACTGGGCGTGGAGATTCACGCCCAGCAGCAACCATTGTCACATACCACAGTGCCGTGCGTGGTGGCTCACGGCCGTAATCCCAGCACTTGGGAGGCAGAGACAGGAGGATTGCGGTGATGTGAGTTTGAGGCTGAGCTCAGGGCCAGCCTGAACTACAAAGCAAGACCCTGTCTCAAAAAAACAAAACAAAACACAACAAAACAAAAAAAGTAGGTGATAGTTCCGTGTGGTGGTAAACTGAAGTAGGAGGATTTTTTTTTTTTTAATAGGTCTTGCTTTTGTAGTCCAGGCTGGCCCTGAGCTCACTATGTGCCCAGGCAAGCCTGCAACTAACAGCAATCCCCCTGTCTCTGCCTCCTCAGTGCTGAGACTACAGGCATGAGCCACCATGCCCCGCACTGTGGTATGTAGTACTAATTTTTGATGTGAATGAGTCTCCTCACCCAGCATTGTTGTATGTGGTTACCTGATCAACCCCAGGTCCTTGCATTTGCAAGACAGGTGCCAGAACCACTGAGCTAAACCCCAGCTGGAGAAATTTTTTTTTGTGCTGTCGATTCAACTCATGAACCTTGCACTTGTGAGGCAGGCCCCAGGCCACTAAGCTAAATCCCTGGCGAGATTTCAACCTCGAATCCATCCTGAGCTACACAGACTGGGGAAGAAGACTGAGAACAGTTGAATCTGCTTTTGAAAATATTCTGAAGACATCTTCCAGCAGTTCTCCTGCTGGTTACCTTGGAACACTTATGTAGTTGTAGCCACCTCAAAATCCTGGAGGATTGTACTGGTTTGTAATGACAGGAGGTTGATACTGGTTAGCTGTGTGTGGAGGACCATTCCTCTAATCTCAGCACTTGGGAGCCTGAGGCAGGCGGATCATTGTGAGTTCAAGGGCCGCCTAGGGTCCATAAGGAGTTAAAAGCCAGCCTGAGCTACATAAGGAGACCTTGTGGCAAAACACAAACAACAACAAACACATACACACCCCCAAAACACCTAAAGGAATGGGACTGGGGAATCTAGCTTAGTTTAAAGGCCCTGTTCAAACTGTAGTACTGGAAAAACAAACAAAAACAAGTCATCCAGTTAACTTAGATTCTTTTTTGTTTCTTTCTCAGTACTGGAGATCAAACTCAGGACTTTGTACTTGCAAGGTAGGTGTGGTGCCACTGAGCTAAATGCATTGCCCTAATTTAGATTCACTGAGTAGTTAGATTCCTTTTTTTTTTTTTTTAGACAGGGTCTCCCTTTGTAGTTCAGGCTGGCCCTGAGCTCAGCCTCAAACTCACAGCAATCTTCTTGCCTCTGCCTCCCGAGTGATGGGATTATAGCCACCACGCCTGGCACTGTGTTATGTGGTACTGATTGCTGGTGGGGGTGAGTCTCCACGCCCAGTATTGTTGTATGTGGTTACCCACAATTGAACCTGGGCCCTTGCACTTGCAAGACAGGTGCCGGAATCACTGAGCTAAAAACCCAGGCTCAGTAGTTAGATTCTTAAAGCAGTCTAGCTGCCAAGAATTTGTGACCATTTTTAATTCATTATTACCAAATCTTTAATCCCAGGAACTGTTGCTTAATTCAGTACTCTTAGAAAGGAAGGCAATGTCAATAACTTGTGTCAACAACCCTGGCAGCGAAGCTCTAAAATAGCAGAATTATGTACACAAATGAGCCTGATGGTGAAATCCACCCCTATAAGGACGAGCAACAGACACTCAGATTGTCCAGTAACCTTTCTCACTAAAAGAAACAGGACTTTTTTTTGACCAATTGCAGATTTTATCCCAAGACTGAGAGAGAAAGAATTAAAAGATGAAAGTCAGAGCAACGCAGTGCTCAGCAATGATAGGAGCTTATCAAAGGACACAGGGGAGCAGGCTTGGGGGCTCTGGACTGGCTATGTTTGAGACAGTGTAAGCCCAAAATAATTTAGGGTAGGAATGAAATGTGAACCACTGAAAACAGGAATTGTAAGCCCATACTAAAAAGGCAGGAGTCTGTAAGTCCAGACTGGTGATACATACATAATTAAGTAAATGAATACAGGGGAGGGGAGAATGCCAGGACATAAAATGGAGGGAGTTGTTGAAGTTGGAAAAGGAAGAGTAAAAAATGGCCTGTGCAAGAATTACCAATAATGCTGGGTATGGTGGTGCATGCCTGTAGTCCCAGCCTTCAGAAGGCTGAGGCAGGAGGATTGCCATGACTTTGAAGCTAGCCTGGGCCACACAGCAAAACCCTGTCTCAAAAAAATCATCCATAAATGATAACTGTAAAAGGTAAAATTTGATTAGGTACAAAATTGGCACAGTTTATTTTTATTATTTTAAGTGGTTCTGGGGATCAAGTCTAGAACCTCTTAAATGCTGAGAAGCATTACATCCCCAGCTCCAAATGTAAAGTGTCTCCTTATAGTTGATTTATTAGTTGCAAGGGGAAAAATTGCAGTGCACTCTGGAATGCCAAGACAGCATTTTGACTAAGTGATCAAATGAATGTCCTTGACACTCTGAATGTGCTGTGCCCCTCATCTACTACCCCAAGAAACTCCCAGTGTCACTTACGCTGTGTTCTGGCATGGGTTATTTGACTTGATTCTAAAAATATGAAGAAACTGACAAACTCAGATAAGGTATAAAATGCATACCCGTATTATAGCCTGCTTTGTAAAATAAATCAGCCATTCCTCACCCTCACCTGCCACTTTCTCCTGTCTCACTCCATCCGCCCCTGCCGCTGCGCTGCTCAGGGGTGCGCTGCTTCCCAGTCAGGTATTTCTCAAAGAATGACTGAAAGTGTTTCCAGATTAAAGAATTTAAGGAAACATGACAAGGAGTGCAATGTGTGAGTCTGGCCTCAAGGGGGGAAGATTAGCTACAGAGGAAGTTTTGGAGGCAACTGTCCGAACTGGAACAAAGATGGCAGATACTGTTTTATCTTGTTAACGGGTAGCTGGGCCTGATGTGGTGGGACAGAGTTGTAATCCCAGCACGTGGGAGGCTGAGGCAGGAGGATAGTGAGTTTGAGGCCAGCCTGGGCTACATAGTGAGACTGTTTCAAAGAGGAAAAAAAAAAAGAAAAGATAACTTGTAAATATAGATTCTTGAAGGTAATAGCTGGTTGTCTTGGAAATTTTCCTTATTTTAAAGATATACAAAAAAAAAGATATACACCAAAAGTTTAAGCAATGAAGTAGCATGATGTATGTAATCTCTCAAGCTGTTCAGAAAAGCAAATTATATCATATGTATATGATATATGTACAATTTATACATGCATAAAGTATATAAAATATATTTTATTAATTTAATTACTATTAATATTTTATTAAAATTATTTAAAAGGAAATGATAAGACAAATGTGAAAAATGCTAAAAGTTGCTTAAACTGGATACAAGGCATATAAATGTGCTCTGTATTCTTCGAATTTCTAAGTTTGAAATTATTTCAAAATAAAAATTTATTATCATCGTTATATTTAGGTTTTTTTTTTTTTTTTTTTAAGGTTTTTTGAGACAGGGTCTCACTTTGTGGTTCAGGCTGGCCCTGAGCTCAGCCTCAAACTCACATCACAATCCTCCTGCCTCTGCCTCCCGAGTGCTGGGATTACAGGCGTGAGCCACCACACCCGGCACTGGTATGTGGTACTGGTTGCCGCTGGGGTGAGTCTCCACACCCAGTATTGTTATGTGGTTACCGGGGATTGAACCCAGGTCCTTGCGTTTGCAAGACAGGCGCCGGAACCACTGAGCTATATCCCCGGCCCCTGTTTTTTGTTTTTGAGATGGTCTTGTGATGTAGTTCAGGCTTCAGCTCACTGTGGTAGCTCAGGCTGGCCTCAAACTCACAATAATCCTCCTGCCTCAGCCTCCCCAGGGCTGGAATTATAGGCACACATCATCAACATAGTTTAACATAAAAATTTAAGAAGTTATTCCTCCACTTATGTAGTTCAAAATGAGCTTTTAGCTAGTAACAGTGATGGTGCTGAGAAATTGTTTGGGCACATAACTATCACACTTTACAAAATGACAATCAGCCCGGGATTTACCTCAGTGGCTCCAGCACCTGTCTTGCAAGGACCTGGGTTCTATTCCCTGCTAACCAAATACAACACTGGGGTGTGAAGACTCACACCCAGCAGCAACCAGTACCACATACCACAGTGCCGGGCGTGGTGGCTCACACCTGTAATCCCAGCACTCGGAAGGCAGAGGCAGGAGGATTACCATGATATGACTTTGAGGCTGAGCTCAGGGCCAGCCTGAACTACAAAGTGAGACCCTGTCTTCAAACAAAAAGACAACCAGCTCCGCATGAGGGCATGTACTTGTAATCCAAGCACTCTGGGAGGCTGAAGCAGAAGGACTGCAAGTCCAAATCCAGTCTGGGTAATTGAAAACTTAGTGAGAACCTGCCTCAAAAAAATAAAAAAAGAAATTTATTTTCATAATGAATTATAATAAGAATTATAATAAAATTTCATATTAATTCCTGCATCAGCATTTCATTATATGATAGTAATATTTGTTTTGTTTTGGTTTGTTTTTTTGGTACTGGGAATCAAACTCAGGGCCTCATAATGTGCCGTTGAGCTACATTCTCAGCCCTAGGACAGTAATATTTAACTTCAGCTGAGTACTGATTCATTCTCTCTCTCTTTCTTTGGGTTGGCATTGTGACTTTTTTTTTTTTTATGCTGAGAATTAAACCTAGGCCTCTGGCTTAAGTCCTTGCAATCCTCCTGGCTCAGCATTTGGGGTAGCTGGATTACAGGAGTGTGTCACCATGCCTAGATACTGTGATTCTTTACTATTAAAAGCTTCTATAGGTATCTATTAGGAGCAGAAACATTCTCCTAAATAATCACAGGATGGTTATCAAACCCGGAAGATTAGTCATCAATATAAAACTATGTCTCATATACAGTTCATAGTCAAAACTTTACAATTGTCTCAATAATGTCATTTAGTTTTTAAAAATAGTTCCAGTTGAGGGTTGCTTTTTGTATTGAGTTATGTCTCATTAGTTTCCTTATCTTTGAGAATTTTAAACACATACACTTTGTAAAAAGTTTTTTCAAGTTCCTAATTATTTCTATTTACTTGCTTTTGTTTGTTTGTTTTATTTTGTTCTGTTTTTGATTCCAGGGACCAAACTCAAGACTCTGTGCTTGCCAGGCAGGAGCTATGCTGGTGAACTATGTTCCCAGCTCTTCCTCTATTTACTTCAAGTCTTTTACTTATTTACTTTTTTTTGTTTTTTTTTTTTGAGACAGGATGTCACTTTGTAGTTCGGGCTGGCCCTGAGTTTAGCCTCCAACTCACATCACAGCAATCCTCCTGCCTCTGCCTCCCGAGTGCTGGGATTACAGGCGTGAGCAACCATGCCCAGCACTGTGGTATGTGGTACTGATTGCTGCTGGGGTGAGTCTTCACACCCAGTGTTGTATTTGATTACCAGGGAATAGAACCCAGGTCCTTGCGCTTGCGAGACAGGCACCGGAACCACTGAGCTAAATCCCTGGCCCCTACATTTGTTTTTATTTAAAATTCTTTTGTGGTACCAGGGAATGAACCAGAGATGTTAGACTGAGCTAATCCCCAGATATTCCCCCTTCCTTTTAAATGTTGAGACAGGGCCTTGCTAAATTGTTAAATTGCCCAGGCTGGGCTGGAACTTCCTCTACCTGAGCCTCCAGAGAGCTGGACGTAACCTGTCCTTAAGGATGTTTTTCTGGGCTGTGTGTTGTCTTTGTGGCTGGCAGAGGTACTGGATGTCAGGAGTGGACATCGCTTCATCCTGAACCCAACTGCTCATATGGCAGCTAGTGCTGTCCCTGGATCTGAGGTGACCACAGCCAGGCTGCAGGAAGTTGCCGATGGATAGGCGGTCCAGGCTGGACTGTGGTGCCCTGTGCACAGTGTCTGGTGCCCTTCACAGTGCTGTTGGAGTTGGATCAGGGTGGGGGGAGAGGCAGCTGCAGAAGCCAGCAGTTCCCCCCTGGGCCTGGATGTGGTGGGACAGCGGCTCCCCGTGGCTGCCACCCCCACAGCTCTAGCTATTGTTGCAGCAGTCAGCACTGCCAGACCCCGGAGGGCTGCGGGAGATTTTCCTGGGCCGGCTGAGGAGGTAGTGGGCACATCCTCCCTCATCTTAGAACAGCTGAGTGCCAATGAGCCCAATATATGTGCACAGATCACCATGTCAAGTGCAAACTGGTGCCAGGGCAAAACCCAGCACAATAGTGCTTTAACTCTGTGGCGAGCTGACTGCCTATACCAGTCCACCCCATCTGCCTGTATACATTTCACTCTTCATGGCCGCAGAGAGACGGTCCAGAAAATGTCCTGTGTAGTATCTCCCTTATGCTGCAGCATAACCTCCAGAAGTCTCATTTGGAGGGTACTGCTCTGCCTTCTCAGGACTTTAGCTAAACCGGTGGCACTAAGCTGGTGACAATGAGAGCTGGCAACATTAAGAAGTGACAGTGTTCAGAGCTGCCAGCACTGAGAACTGAAAACTAGTAATGCCAAAGGACTTTGCATTTTGTGATTTTTCATCTATTTCTTTTTCTTTTTTCTGTTTTTGTGGTGTCAGGCGTCGAACTTGGGCCCTTTTGTTTTTAAGGTAGGTGCAGTACCACTTGAGCTAAATTCCAGGCCCTGTGATTTATATTTTAACAAAGGAACCCTTGCCTGACTGGTAATCACTTCATGATGAACATGAAGTATTTCATGCACTGCGGAGAGACGTGGGGAGACTAGTGCTGTGGTTCTCCAGTTTTTGGTGGCTGACTGTTTTTCTGTTCAGTGCTGGGTATCAAAGCTGAAACCTTGTGTGTGCTAGGTCAGCAGTCAACACTGTCATATGTTCCCAGCCTGAGACGTAATACCAGCTTGGCTTTAGAGCATTTCAGATACTGTATATGGGTTCAATATTGCACTATATTTTCCACATTTCTAGTAAACAAGTCTGTGTAAAACAGATGTAATTTATTTACAAGTTATATTTAACAAATATATATATATATATATATATATATAATTTCAGGTTGTTTACCTGTCAGGTATATAATGGGCACTTACTAGTGGTGGAATAACAGACAGTACATATTTATCCATGAATTTGATAGACTACTGGACCTAAAAAGGCATTTATTAGCTTAAGGTAATACATTTACTTACACATTTTTCTTTTCCACCCTATTCAACACATTGTAGTAAATGATTCAGGATGCTAGAATATATCATCCTTAATTTATTTCATATCCTCTTGTAATTTATTTTATAAATTATACTATTAATATCCCTAGAATAAACTCCTAAGAAGCTAGAAGGCAAGGAGAAAGCAGTTTGCTAGCTCCGTCTTCTGCTCTGAGATCTGTCACCTTGCTCTCCCTGTGGACTCCAGTTCATCCTTCAGAACTTTCTTTGGTCTTAAGGATCCACCTCCTTCCTTCTTCTCTTCTCCAGCTTGCTGTACTCCAGTGTCTGGACCATCAATCTCACCACTCAGCCATCTTCCCAGAAGAACATGAATCTCCATACATACATACATACATATGCATTTACTAAAATTTCCTAACAAAGTCCATCTCTTTTTCTAAATACGATTGTTCAGAATCAGAAAATAATAAAGATTTTCTTTGGCACTAAGGTCAAGTTCATCAGGGCTCTGCTCAGTTGTCTTGCAGTAATGTTTTCTCTTTATTCTATCAATAGAATATTTGCAACACCAAATCATTTCATTGGTGTCCACCCATATTTGAATCTTATTTGTATGTATGATTCCTATATTCTGCGATTTTTTTTTAATGAATCACTTGCAGAGAACTGTCTCTAGTGGTCCATAAACTCAAATTGAATAAACAGTTATTTTGTACACTTACCTGTAGCAGGTACCCCTGCCCGGTGCTAGTGGGTTATGGGTGGCATATGCTTCTCAATTTCCCTAATTTGGTCCCCCCCCCCTTTTTTTTTCCAGAAAAAAAAAGTTTTTATGAAAACTGTTGGGAAAACACAAATGGTATTCATATCAGAGGGGAGGCCACCAAAGGCCTCAGGAGCAAGGAAAACTCAGTGCAGAGTGGCACCGCAGGCTGTGTCTCAGGCTGAGTCAAAGTGCTATGTCAAAGTCTTTCAAGGTTACTCGAAAATAAATCTGTCTGAGAAAGAACAATTGGTTCTAGACAAAGAAAATGTTAGGCCTAAAATTGAAAACAAAAATAAGCTTCCATTTAAGAAAAGTCCAATAAATCAGAAGCCCATTACTCCAAGACAGAACTGTTAACAGTAATCATGGAAATCACTCTGCATCCCTGGCCCTATGAGAAGAGTTTCTGTGGCTACAATGCAAAGTTTTCATCAAGTAGCAAAAAAAAAACCAGCACAGGGCTGGGAAATAACCTTGTTTTCCAGTGTCTACTGATTTCTAATTCAGAAAAAGAAATGTAATTCAGGAAGAATTGATGTGCACATAATGTACCTTCTGACAACTTATATATTCTCAAAGACATGTACATATTTCTGATTTCCCCCCTTTGTTATTTGTATGAAACTTCCCAGAGGAAGCCTCAAATTCCTTGGGGGTCATTGTTTCCTCCTTTTACTCTGACACTCTTCTAGTCTTTCTGTTTGGATTTGACAGCACAAAGCTAACTTTTAGACCTTTATTGTTCTATATATATATATTTTTTAAATTCAAATCTTTAGAGAGAGACTAGCTCAGAAGTAAGGGTGTAAAAAAAAAATTCAAATCTTTACTGGTACATTATATATACACATCATAGTCACTTTCAGCATTGAAAATTTGTACCAGTATATGATATGACACGATTTGATTCTCATTTTTGCTCATTCCATTCCCCATTCCCCCACCCCCACCCCCTATAAACATAGACTTTTCCTTTTTTATTACCATCACATTATTTTTCCACTCTTTACTTACCCTTATACTCCATTTCCTTTTAAATGGCTTTTTTTTTTTTAACACCAGGAGTCAGACTGAAGCTCTGGGCAACACTGACAGGCACGTCAGGTAACAGATTTGGGCTAGTAATGCTACTTTGCTAATAGCTGTCACTGAGGCTGAAAGTCTTGGTTTGTGGAGTGGCCGGGTCCTGCTCAATTATGTGCAGCTGAGGTCAGCGTGATCCCAATTAAAATCCTTTCCCTGAATTATTGCTTCTCACTGACCTTGGGAATTACCAGCCAATTGCACCTGTGCTGCTTTGTCTGACTATTTCTCTTTGTCTCTGTTTTTCTAGCATCAAGAATTGAACTTAGGACTTTGTACTTACAAGGCAGGCACAGTGCCACTGAGCTAAATCCCCAGCCCTTTTTCCATTTCTTAGAGTGTCTTTTGCCTTCTTGGGTCTTCAAATTGCTAGAGCAGTAGCACTTGAGCTGTAACACAGAGCTGTAATGCCTGGCGGTAACACTGAATTGTTCTACTTTGCCAGTGACACAGGAGGGCACGGCCTGGCTCCCCACTTAAAACGCGAGCTCGTGTTCTGTAAAATTGAAGAATGAATTTTAGGAACGACCGACGGAGGTTTGAGTAGGAAAATTTTATTGAGAGAGAAAGCTTGTGCCTAAGAGATACGGAAAGAGAACCAGAAAGGTAGGTAACCCACTCACCTCACTTTTCAGAGAGCTTTTATGGAACAAAGCCATGAGGTGAGGCGGGTTTAAGGTGGGGGCTTCCAATAAAATTCAAAAGAAATGGGCGAACCAATGGAATTACAACATGTACAGTTGTTTAAGCAATCTTGATCAAATGGGGTCCAAGGAGAAATTAAGTCACATAGGGTCCTCCCCATCAGGAGGCTCTTCCAGGTGGGCCAGATTCCTGGCCTTTTGTCCCAGGAAATTTACAATTACTACATTCTTGGGAAGGGAGGAGGTGGGTCTAGACCTTGACTCCCCACTGACTTTGCTATTCAGGAGAATGAGGCCTTAATCGGTCACTGTTTTCCAGGAGTTTCTGTAACGGTCTCCTTTTTGTGAGTTTCCTCCAAGGGCCTGCCCTGTCTGTCTGCCTGTCATATTTCTAATTAGCTTTTCTACCTATAATACTACCACGCTACAGAAACTCTTCTAAATATTTTACTTAATGCACTACAAGTTAGTTTATGTTGTTATGAAAGGCAGGGTACCCTTTTTGAGACTAACTAATATCATATTGTATTTAAGCCACATTATTCTCACACATTCTCACAATGTTATGGACTAAAAGATCCTCTAAGTGCTGAGTTTTGTAGGATTTGTTACAAGGTAATTTGTTGTTTTGAGGTACTAGGTAAGAGGCACATTTTGACCTCTTCAGGAGTTTAACATACTGGAACTAGATCTTTAGGAGCATACTTTAGAGCGTCGCATTTCATTCCTCCTTTCCTATCTCTCCTTCTCCCTCTTCACTCCCCTCTCCCTGGGTGTGATGAGGGTGGCCAGAGTTCCTCCCCATGCCTCTCTGAAATGATGTTTCTGACAAGATCAGAAGCAACAAAGACTAAAACCTTCAACATAAAGCCATGACACATCTAGTATCATTTAAAGTATCAGCTTTTTTTTTTTTTTAGACAGGGTCTGATTTTTCTGTAGTTCAGGCTGGGCCTGAGCTCAGCCTTGAACTCACAGCAATCCTCCTATCTCTGTCTCCCAAGTGCTAGGATTACAGGCATGAGCCACGGGTCCCTTGCACTTGCCGGGCAGGTGCCGGAACCAGCTATTTTTTTATAGCAATTAAAAGCTCACTAACAGATCCAATGGAATGGAGATATATTGTTTTCACACCACACCTATTCAGAATTAATTCTTCAGTGCACATGAAAATGCAGGTGTCTATTTTAGATTCTGACTTCATTTTAATACATTTTCAATTCCATTTTTAAATTTTCCTTCTAAATTTTTGTGGTAATGATACTGAACTCTGATCCGTACATATGCCAGGCAAGGGCTCAGAAAGTATTTACTTCATCAGTATTTAACTCATCTTTTTGGAGTATAAATCTCTTAATATTAAAACGACATTCTATGTATTCAAGCATCTGCTAACAAAAAGTTGATATACATTCTGTTTCTTATCCTCAGCACTAATGTTCAAACAGTAAATTATAAAGAAAAACTCTTTAGTTCATCTCACAGAATCACACAGCCAATTAAGCCAGTTTCACCAGGGCTCTCCTCCATTGCCACACACAACATACTTTATTTTTTAGGGTTTTCTTTTCTTTTCTTTTCTTTGAAACATGGTCTCACTTTGTAGTTCAGGCTGGCCCTGAGCTCACTTTGTAGCCCAAGCTACTCTCAGCAATCCTCCTGCCTCTGCCTCCCAAGTACTAGGATTACAGGTGTGAGCTGCCATGCCTGACATTGTGGTATGTGGTTACTGCGTGTTGTGCTTACAGGCATGAGTCACTATCCCCTACATTATTGTATGTGGTTACTGGGGACTGAACTCAGGATCTTGTGCTTGCCAGGCAGACACCAGAGCCACTGAGCTAAATCCCCGGCCCCTTCTCCCTCATACTTTAAGATAGTAGATTTTCAGTGCTGAGTTGTTGCACTGATGCTGACCCAAATTTCACGCTTCTTTACATGTATGCCTTCCCAGTTTTAGCAAACACTTCTCTAAAGTGGGATTAGAGAAGGAGATTGGTTTCTTCAATCAACCCCCTTGTGGGAAACTATGCCTCTTATCTTCATTCTTTGCATATTTTATGACAGGTTATTTTGAATGTTTTTCTCTTTCTTTCATTGCAGGGCTTCAGAGTTTCCCAGCCTCCTTCCCATGCAGTGTGCTGCCAGTGGAAGTCACAGAAGTTGCCCTAGCAAGCTGGGGGCTTTGTGAGACTTTAAATGAAAGGAGTATGCACATATTAAATTTGAATAGTTACTGCCAAATTCTCCAAATACTATATTAGCATTTTTGAGGATTCCTAGTATTTGGTTATAAAGATATACAATGGTTAAAATACTTTGCATAATGCTTCCTATTATTATTGTCATTATTATAAAACATTGTTACTTTTATTTATATTTTGATATCATGTTACTGATGCTTTCTTGGCAGTTTCTCTATTTCTTTTTTATTGTATGGAAATACACAGACACACACACACACACTTTTACACACCCAAACTACAGTTTAAAGAAGCATTGCAAAATTATCACTTGGTTTAAGAAATAAAATCCTACCTTTTCTTTTAAAGCATTATGTGGTTAAACTTAATTGTTAATGGCATTTTAGGAGCTAACTAGGGAATTAGTAAAGCATACTTCCCGTAGTGTCTGAATGGATTATGAAGACATGATCTGGGGGTCCTGTAGAGATTATTGTACTGGAGAGCTTGTAGGCCCTGGCAAACTTGGGAAAGAAATGTTTGGCTAGCAAGACATAGTAGGAAGTACTCAGGTGTCCTTGAATGTGTACTCAGTGGGGGGAAACGACCCCTCCCCCTCTGACCATACATATGCAAAGTGGGCACTAACGGACTTCTAGGAGGAACTGGTTCCCCCACCAGAGAATCCGGAAGTGACTAGTAACAGCATACTGTCTTTCTGGGCAGACTATATAAGAGGACAAAGGAACATGAGGCAAGGGCGCACTAAATGGAACCCTGCTCTGAGGATGAGCTGAGGCCCTTCGTGCTGTTTTTTTTTTTTTTTTTTTTTTTTACCCGTGGTTGGAATGTATCGGTGGTGCTGTTTGTTAGAGTGAGGACAAGCTAGACCCTCCATGCTGTAATCCGTCTGACGAAGTAACAGTAATATTTTGCTACAGTGGTAATTATATTCTCAAATTGCTCTTTTTACAATTTTTACTACTTTACTTTAATATATATAAGAAGAAACATTTCTGGCATGTTTCGGTTTCGTTTTGCATATTGAACCTCCATTTCTAAGCAAAGTTATACCAATTCAGCAAGTTTTCTTCCCCTGCTGAATCAGGTCCTGTATGGCCCCTTCCTCTCTGTTTGTTCCTTTTCTGCTTCCTGGACGCCAGGAAGTGAGAAGCTTTATTCTCCCACATCCCTCCACCAGGATATTTCTGTCTTAGAGTCAGCAGACCATGGATGGAGTCCTCCAAAACCACAAGTCAAACTAAACCTCTCTTCCTTTAACTTGTGGGTGTTAGGTAGTTCTCCCCAGTGATGGGAAAGGTGACCAGTAAAGAAAGCTGGTGCCAGAGAAGTGGCGTTATCGCTATACCTGACCATGTGGTTTAGAAGCCTTTGGTATTGGTTTGTGGGACAAATTGGAAAAATTTAGAGAAGTGGGTTAGTTTTACTTCAGTTCTTTTTATTTCCCTTCTAAATTTTTGTGGTAATGATGTTGAACTCTGATCCTTACATATACTAGGCAAGTATTCAGCAAGTAATTAATTCACCAGCATTCAACTCACTGTTTTGGAGAAAAAAAAAAATCTCAATATTAAAATAAGACATTCTATATATTCAATCATCTGCTAACTAAAAGTTGATGTACATTCTGTTTCTTTCTTTCTTTTTTAAAAAATTTTTTTGAGACAGGTTCTCACTTTGTAGTTGAGGTTGACCGTGAACTCATTATGTAATCCAGGCCAGCCCAAACTCACAGCAGTCCTCCTGCCTCTACCTCCTGAGCGCTGGAAGCATGAGCCACCATGGCTGGCATTGTGGTATGTGGTTACCAGGGATCAAACCTGGGATCTTGTACTTGCCAGGCAGATGCTAGAACCACTGAACTAAATCTTCGGCCCTCTATTTCTTTTTCTAAGCTCAAATGTCCAGACTCAGTTAGAGATAGCTTAAAATGCTACAAGCAGAACCTAATGGATAATTCTAAGTAAAGCTCAGAAGAGAAGGAGGTAGGTGAAAATGTGGGCAGTAAAGGTCAGGCTCATGTTTCCATTGGAAACAAAGTCTCTTGGGAACTGGACTAGTGGAATTACACTATGGCAAAAATGGTGTCTGTCATTTGTCCATGTCCTGAGATTGTCATGAGATGACTTTAAAGGAGGCAGACTAACTGATCTTGCAGAGGGAATTTCAAGGTAGTCCAATGTCTGGGCTGTGATATGACCATATCACAGATATGGTCTAGATATTTCTAGATGCTTCTAGCCAGGTATACAGTGAAAACTAGGAGCAAAAAGCAGAGTACAAACCTATGAAAGAGCTAGATTTTCTTTAAGAAGGGCCACATGTAAATTTCAGGCCAAAAAGATATTAAGTTGCTGAAGACTTTAATGCCATTAAAAAGAAACCAACTGAACTGGGGATGTAGCTCAGTGGCACTGCCTGCTTGGCAAGTGCAAGGTCCTGAGTTTGATCCCCAGTATGAAAGAAAGAAAGAAGCAAGGAAAGAAAGAAAGGATTTAGCTCAGTGGTTCTGGTGTCGTCCTGCCAAGTACAAGGCCCTGAGTTAGATCCCTGGTACCACATACCACAGTGCCGGGTGTGGTGGCTCATGCCTGTAATTCCAACACTCAGGAGGCAGAGGCAGAAGGATAGTGTGAATTTGAGGCTCACGTGGGCTACATAATGAGTTCAGGGCCATCCTGAACTACAAAGTGAGACCCTGTCTCAAAAAACCTTAAAAAAGAAAAAAGAGGGCCGGGGAGTTAGCTCAGTGGTTCCGGCGCCTGTCTCGCAAGCGCAAGGACCCGGGTTCGATTCCCCGGTAACCACATAACAATACTGGGTGTGGAGACCCACACCCAGCAGCAACCAGTACCACATACCACAGTGCCGGGCGTGGTGGCTCACGCCTGTGATCCCAGCACTCGGGAGGCAGAGGCAGGAGGATT
>PVIR01014215.1:0-12116 GCA_004026965.1 Petromus typicus | reverse complement strand
ATAGCTTCTTGCCTAGGGACCTTGTACAATTTTGTCAAATTTGCCAGACATTTTATGTTTTTATGTCTTTGTGAATAGCTTACTTTTATAACACTTAGTTTTATAACTTTCTGCTGAATATAGATATATGATTGGGGTGGGTTTTTTGGTATTATTGTGTGTTTAGTAGCTTCCGTTAAATCTCTATTTTATGAAATAAAATAAAAATATATAGAATATATCATAAAACACATGAAGCTCATGAATTATGTCAAAGTAAGTTTGCAACTATAATCCACGTTAAAAAAAAATGGAACTTTACTAGACATTTTATGAATGGATCCATGTATTTTATTTCAGTTGCAGCCCCTCTGCTCCCCCTCAAAGTGACTACTGTGCTATGTTTAAACTAATCACTTCTTGATTTTTTTTTTTTTTTTGAGACAGGATCTTGCTATACAGTCCAGGCTGGCCTTGAACTCACTATGTGACCTACGCTGACCCTGAACTTGTGTGGTTTTTATGTTAGGCTTGTGTTTAACTTTTTAAGAAGTGATCACTTTTGTTAGGTATAGTGAACACACCTATAATCCCAACACTCGGGCAGCTGAGGCAGCAGGGTCCGCAGTTCAAGGCTACTCTGGACTATGTAGCAAGATCCTGTCTCAAAAAAAAAAAAAAAATTGAAAAGTTCATTTTTTTTTTTTTTTACAGTGTTGAGGATTTTACAGGGCCTCATGCTAGGCAAGCATACTATCACTACCCCCAGTCTAAGAAATAGTCACTGTATCAGTCAAGAGAAACAGATATAACACAAGATATACAAATATAAATGAGTTTACAAGATTGGTTTATAGTCCATTATTATATTTGTTGCTCCAAACGGAGAAACTTCTAAGATGGATCTTTGCATAAGGATGCCAAAAGTGTAAAATGACTACATAAAAATATTTTATGATGCAAACACAGAAGTATATGAATGTGACTGAGCAAACATTACTTCCTTCTAGAAAACCACTAGGATTTACAGAAGCCACCTGACTGTCTGATAAAGTGGCCTCGTGAATAGAAATGCCTGCCCAAACGTTGTAACTGGATATATAAATGAAAATCAGTTAATGGAAGAAGTCTTGGATAAGTTTGTTAATTCTCAAGAACAAACCTGTGAAGAATTTCTGAGCATTTTCATTCATCTTTCAAAAGAGGGTAACATGGCAGAAGGAGAAGGATCTGGGTCAGATGCTTCAGAAAACACATTTACCTCGGTAGAATTTACTCATAAGCGAATCAGAGGACCAACATCTTACGCATCTCCTTTTCTTTGTCCTTCATCAGTGTTCAGAAGAACAGAGAGTGTTGGATGAAGGCTGGAAAGTTGGCGATTTCTTTCAAGGTGATCTGAGCTGGGCAGGAAAGGTAAAGATGAACAATTTCTTACAGTAGATTTGCAGGTGGCTGAAGAAATGAAGCTCTGAATGAGCAAGTTTCCTGCTGTGTCCCTGAGACGGGGAAGAGGACACAAGCAGCAGAGTCCCTTCTTACATTCCTTCTGTGCACCAGCTTCATATCGCTGAAGAGACGCTGAAGCCCACAACAAAGGGAGAAGAGCAAACGGAAGTGATACTCAGAGATGAAGATTAGCGCTTTGGACTTGAGGACTGTGGTTATGTCGGCGTCACGCTAACTCCCAAGTCCACTGCTACAGAGAAAGAGACTGTCAAAGGGCGACTGAAGCAAGAAAGGAACAACACCAGCCCTGACATCCACACCAACGCCGACGTCCGGGAATCCCACGACGGAGTCACTAAGTCAACTGTGTACTTATTTTTATTCTGTTCATATTCAAACAACCTTAGAATAAAAGATAAACCAACCATATTTCCCTTTGTGAAAAAAAAAAAGAAATTGGCTTACAACGGCCACCCAAGGAGTCGCGTACAAAAGGTCTGTCTGCACACTGGATACCAAAGGATTTAGTCAAAGATCTGGAGCTCATTGTAGTCCCGTGGAGTCTGTATCAGGAGGCTGATTGGTCTTCACAGACGAACAACTGAAGAATCTACTCTGGAAGCTGAAGGATTCACACCGGAAGCTGAAGAGTCTATGCTGGAAGCCAGCAGATAACATCCAAGGTAAAGGTGAAGACTGGAGCTCCTCTGATGAAACAGAAGCAGATCCATCCATCTTCATTTCTTTGGAGGCCACTAACCACACAATAATATATAAAA
This sequence comes from Petromus typicus, assembly GCA_004026965.1. NCBI lineage: Eukaryota > Metazoa > Chordata > Mammalia > Rodentia > Petromuridae > Petromus > Petromus typicus. The sequence goes on along the minus strand of PVIR01014215.1, from coordinate 9,909 downwards.
AAAATCACAGTCCAGGTTTCAAACCACCTTAGGATGGGTCTTCCATACCCTAGGGTGTGGAATTGCTTAGCCAATTTAGTTGCGTTCCTTTTACTTAAATTGACACAATCGACCATTTTAGTCGCTTTCTAAAGTAGTTGTACAATTTTACATCTCCCCTAGAGATATGAGTGGTTACTGTCTCTGTTGTAAATACTATTATAAAAAATTTTTAAAATGCTATTATAAATAACATTTGTTATTGTGTCTTTTCATTATTGCAGTTATTTATTGTGGTTGCATAGTGGTATCTGTAGTTTGAACTTTTATTTCCCTAGTGGTTCCTGATCATTTTATCTGGCCTATTAGCCATTTGCTCATCTTCTTTGATGAAGTTATTATTCCATAATTACTGTTCACTTAAAAATTGAATTTTCAGGCCAGGGATTTAGCTCAGTGATTCCGGTGCCTGCCTCACAAGCACAAGGTCCCTGTTTCAATCCTCAGCAACCACATACAACAATTCCTGGCGTGGTGACTCACGCCCATCAGCAATCAGTACCATTGCAGGGCCTAAGTGACTCCATCTTGAAGCCCAGCCTCCATTCTGTTATTTGCTCTCTGTCCCAAGTAAAACCACTGTGAACCTGGTCTTTCTTTTGTTTCTTTAGTAAGTACCACCCCTAACTCCAAGTCGTTTCCTGAGTCCCAGGACACTTTGCCCCGATCTTGTTCTAGCTCCTGTGTTCCGGCTTGCAAAAGGGAACCTGTGTAATGTGCCGATGTTATAAAAGAGACAAGCCTGCCCCTTTCAAGGTCTCTCTGACTTTGCTCAGCAGACCCACAGCATGCTGCATCAATAAAGTGCCTTTGTAGTTGCATAGGAGTTTGAATTTATTTCGGGGTGGAGATTTCTGGACCCAACACCATATACCACAGTGCCAGGCGTGGCAGCTCACACCTATAATCCCAGCACTCAAGAGGCAGAGGCAGGAGAATTGCAGTAAATTCAAGGCCAACCTGGGCTACATAGTGAGTTCAGGACCAGCCTGAACTACTAAGCAAGACCCTATCTCCAAAAATAAAAGAAAAAAAAATTGAATTGTCTTACTATTGATTTAAAAGAAACTTTACAAAAACCTAATTTGGTTACAAGTCTATTATCAAGAATATGATATGTAAATATGCTCCCCCAGAATTCCTCTTCATTTTTTTTTTTTTTAAGGTTTTTTGAGACAGGGTCTCGCTTTGTGGTTCAGGCTGGCCCTGAGCTCAGCCTCAAACTCACATCACAGCAATCCTCCTGCCTCTGCCTCCTGAGTGCTGGGATTACAGGTGTGAGCCACCACGCCCGGCACTGGTATGTGCTACTGGTTGCCGCTGGGGTGAGTCTCCACACCCAGTATTGTTAGGTGGTTACCAGGGATTGAACCCGGGGCCTTGCGCTTGCAAGACAGGCGCCGGAACCACTGAGCTATATCCCCGGCCCCTCCTCTTCATTTTTTTAATGACAACTTTTGAGATGCAAAATGTGAATGAAGCAGGCTCCCTGGGGTGTCCTAGATATCAGCCCTAGGGGTGAGACATTCCATTGGGCCAGCAGCCCAAAGCCGGGCATGAAGCTTTCTAGGGGTCTGCTGGGATACGCAACTGCCCTTTGGGTAGGTCCTTCGTACGAGCTTTGTTATCACACTCAGGAGTCAGTGCCACTGCCCTGGCCCCCAGTGGAAACCCCATAAGCCTTTCCTTCTGCAAGTGTCATAAATGACAGAATTGCTTTAGGCTTTCTGGAAGGAACGTGTAGTTGTCAACACCTGTTGTACTTTGATAAACACCTCACTTGTTGCTGAGACACAAAGAGAGGTGATCTGAAGGAAGGCCCAGTGGCTGCAGACAGGGGCCACCTGCAAGACCCTCCTCTGACCCTGGCAGCATCTTACCTGGATCAGTAGAACCTGGCCTAGGTAACTGCTCAGAGCAGGGTGAACTGTCCTGCTGGTGGTAGTAGGAGTAGGTAACTCTCCTGAACCCAGTAAAATGTGCTATGGCTCTGTATGACTTGATGATACTTCCTTGAGAGAAGATTACATCAGTGAAGGTGTCATACAGATCTGCCTAGACACCCGTTTGCCTCCGGCTCCAGGGAGGTGAGTGGGTATATAAAATGAGATAAGGGGATATCTAGGTGAGAGTGGTTGACAGAATAGTTTCTCAGAAACCTTGCGCCAAAGCAATTCTTTCTTTTCTGCCTTATAGTTCTCAAGAATAACTGTAGAAAGTGCCAGGGGTACAATATCCTGGAGGACACAATTAGCACATTCCTTTCCAGAGCTCTCCCCTACATTAGATGCCACATCTTCACTCAAAAACCCAGGCCTGGGATCTCCTGATACATGTGGTTGAGAGTGGGATTGCTGATGTGGTTTAGTGCCAGGAGGATATGAAGGATACTGTGGTGGACGACAACGTGAGGTCTGGGCAGCCAGACTGAGCCTTGCCTCGGGTCACCCTCTGTGAGAGACTGGTGAAAGTGTTATGCTCCAGGCCTCTGCTGTCTTGTCCTCATAGACTAACAGACTGCCAAGTTATGCCCAGTCCTGCCCTCCCAGGGGCTCAGATGTGACCGACCGATCAGATAGGGGCCCAGATTGATCCTGTCCTGAAGCTACTTCCTCTGTGGGCACCCAAAACCCTTGTGACTGACCCAGCTCTTTTTAGACTTAGTCATCCAGTCTCAGAAGACAGCTCACATTTTCCTAAACGAACTTAACGTCTCGGAATGTCACCCACTAGGCCAGGTGTAGCACATGGCTTTCCTTGGTCTTAGCACCATGGTATTCTTTGGTCCCATCTCTCAGGCAAGGTGAGCCAGGAAGCATCACCTTTAGATTTGAGTTAGGTGCCCTTGTCTGGGGGTGTGGTGGCCAGCACTGCAAATTGCACCTAGAACATAAGGGGCAAAAGGAAACGCTGGGATTTCACGAGTGCAGAGTAATTAGGTGCCTTGCTGTTCTACCTCCACCCCCACCAAGCAAAGTATTTTGCACCAGGCATGGCAGTGCCAAGCTTGCCTTGCACAGGAGGGCAAAGCTTAGGGTGCATTCTGCCCTAGTCAGGCAGTGGTATCACCTACTCCAAGGTCATCTTGATATCCTTTCTTCAGCCGCTCTGTCAGGTGGCTGTTCTGTCACTCAGAAGGTCCAGTGGCCTGTGGATAATAGGATGCACTGTATCATGTTTCAGGAGAGTGTTCCCATTGTCATGTTGTATGGGCAGTGAGGCGTGCTTTTTGGTCAGGGTGAAATCTCATGGAGTATCCAAAACATAACATGTTTCTTTCAAGGACTGTCACCATAGTCCCAGTGACATACATTGTTCCTTCCAGGTACCAGGCTGTTGCCATAGTCCTTGTCCTCACAATGGGGTCTTCCAGGGGTCCAAACTCTCAGTTGCCATTTTCCTGTCCAGGGAGCTAGGTGGTTGATGGCAGTTAATGAGTCAATGACAATGTAGCGAGATATGAAGGTAAAAGTGGCCCGCATGGCCATCACTAATGGATGTAGTTGGGCATGTAGTTCTGCCACTGCTGAGAAAGATACATGCATAGTCTCAGACAAAAGACTGAGCACAGCAACAGGTGGTGGACCTCATGTGCTTATTTTTTCATAGATCTATGAATGCCACATTGTCAGTGGATGTGTCTCCAAGTCTTGAGATCCAGTGGCACAGAAGCCAAAGCATCTCTTCAGGGTTGCTTTGTCCCTTCTGGTAAACTAGCTGTTTGTTGATGGATTCCACTGGTCTCTTGGTACCCTGGTTGGGCCCAGTCTTTAATGCATCATTTCCATTTGATAATTGAAGGCTGAGGAGCCTGTCCAGTTTTACTGGGGGGTTGGCAAGCACCTGAGGTGGGGGGGGTTTCGCAGTCCTTTACACATGCGGTGCCCTGGTTGTAAGACATTCATTTTCCAGGGGGGCAGGCCATCAGTGAGCACGGTGCCATTCTGAAGGGGAATATCAAGCTGGGTAAGGTAGAGCACATCTGCAATCCTAGCTGCTGGAGATGGCAAGACTGAGATCAGCCTCTGCAAATTAGGGAGTGTGTTCTCAAAATAAAATATAGAAGGGGCTGGGCATGTTGCTCAGGGGTAGAGCCTGGAATGCAAAAGGCTCTGAGTTTGATCCTCAGTACTGAGGGAAGGGGGGAAATGGGGAAAGGGGAGGGAAAGGAAGGGATGGGGTTGATGGATATCAGTCAACTGGCATGGACTATAGTCTCAGCTACTCTGGACGCTGAGGTGGGAGGATCGCTTGAGCCAGGAGTTTCTGACCAGCCTGAGCAACACAGGAAGACACAGTCCTGAAGGAGTAGTTCAAGTCTAGATGCGTCAAGTACACCACACTCATGTCTCCTAGCAAGCTAAAAGACACCAAAAGTTCCAGCACACTCACTTCCACGAGTAGAAACTGGCCTATAGCCATTTGGGAGCCTCCTGTTCCTCCTCTAGTTGGGCCTCTTTTGCTCGACCAACAGCTAATCATAAAAGGTAGAAAACCTGTGCTCCACCAATCAACTACAGCCCTGTTGCCCCTATGTGCTCACGGCCAGCCCACTCTCCTTGTTCTATATAAGCCTGTGTAATTCTGGATAAAGACGGAAGTGTTCTCTGAAACGTCCCCTAGAGTCTGCGTGTGACTCTGTGCACTCACCCTCCGGGTCCAGGCCTCCGAACCTGATCCTCGGCCGCATACCACCCCGATGCTGAAGACAATTACACAGTTCCAATAAATAAGTAGTTAAAAACAAATGTTTTGAAAGGACATATCTAATGACTGCCTCCAGTGATTTTCATACCCAAACTCTGAGAGGCTGGTGCACCCCGGTGCCAGTGTTCTGTCGCCACAGACTGCAGTCACCAGCCACGGGTTTGCCGACTCCTGTAATTCTCACTGACAGGCTTCCAGGGTTTTAAAGGCAGTGCCCTGGCCATGACTTGGTAAATGGCTTTCGAGCCGAGCTGTGTTTGGAGTGTCCTGCTCAAAGCTGGTGACTCTGCCACTTTGACTGGAGGAATCAAAAGAGAATGCCCACATGAGGTGTATGCTGTCTTCAGTACCCAGGAGCCAGGAGTCCACCCACTGCTGGCCCTTGTTTGTCTCATGGCTGCTGTCAGCTTTAAACATTTTCTTTGTCTATATCTGTGATACTGTTTGGTTGTTAGCGCATCCAGCTTACCACATTTCATTGTTTGTCTCCATTATTAGAAGTACCTATTCCCCCCATTTTTCTTGTGACAGGGTCTCACAGGGTAATTCAGGCTGGCCTTGAACTTACTATGTACTCCAGGCTGGCTTCAAACTCACAGAGGTCCTCCTGCCTCAGCCTCCCAAGTGCTGGGATTACAGGTGCACACCACCACTCCCAGCAGTGGGAAGTAGTTTTTGACCAGCAAAACTACGGCTGTCTTGTGATGAGATATTTCACGTCATGTGATATTTTTATCAGGTTCAAATTTTGAATTTCCCAAGTCACATCCTGAAGCACGGAGGCTGAGGCAGGAGGGTGCTTGAGCCCCAATGCTGAAGGCCAGTTTGGGTAATCTACAGTGCCTCCATCTCAAAACAAAGTAACATCGTGCTTTGCTTTGGTTAAGTAATTGTGTCTTCATTGAGCAGCACACTGGGGCTTGGAAAGCTCAGAGGACAGGTGGAGGAGGTACACCCTACTCTCGGGCTTGGGTTCTTGGCTGTGAGGTGACGTGGCACATGGCTTCTGGTGGTTTGCTCTGTGTTCAGGCAGCCAAAATGATGGTGCCTATAATTTGCTCAGTGATGGGAACCACAGTCCCTGGCACTCAGAGTGGCCCACGGATCTCCACCCATTATCAGATAACACAAGAGACAGACAGATCCCGTGCATTCATTGCAAAAGTTCTCAGTGTCATCAGTTACCCTTTTTCCCTTAGCTGAGCATGGTGGCTGAAGCCTTTAATCTCAGCACTTGGGAGACTTAACCAGGAGGACCACTGCAAGTTCGAGACTAGCCTGGGCTTCATAATGAGTTCAAGGCTCATCTCAAGTTCATAATAAGACCCTGTTTTAAAATAACAACAAAAATTTTTCTTCCTCTAAGGAAGTTCTGTCATGTGACTCCTATATCTAAGAACCTCAGAAAAGTCTGAACTTTTTCTCAGACTTTTTACAGAGCTATTGACCTGCAGTGGATGCTAGAGACCTTGGTTCCTTCCCCAGCCACACCACCCAGGCAGACACACGGGGGTGTACAGTGGTCCCTTCACATACGAACACAGCAGCCAGGCTGCACGGCCTGCCTGACTGTTCTCCGTATCTGCTTCAGACATGGGTCCTCTCCAGCGAAGGTGCACGCTGCATGTGTTGACTCTCTCTTAAATGCCTCCGGGACCACCCAAGTCTCTTTCCCAGACCTCTGAACCTGAGTACCTCTCCTGTGCCCTAGGAATGAAGACCACACAAATCCCCAACAGACTGGGGATCATGTACCTTGTTCCCTTGTTTCCACAATGTCGTCTTTCTGCCTTAGTCCATGCATCTCACTCACGTGTATGTGGCCTATGTCCCATGTGATATCCTTCCACACCCTACATCATCCAGCTGTGTGTCTGGCCCCTGAGCCCTTAGGCCAAGCCTGGGTACAGGGGGCGGGTAACACCCCCATCCCCATGATAAACCGTGGTCTGTCAGACCTGCCCTGCTCAGTGTGCCTGTTCTATGCAGTAGGGGCACCATGACTAGTTACCAATGTGTCTGAGCCCAGCGAGACTGGACACACTCTTACACCACAAGGTACACGAAGCAGATCACAGATATATTACTTAAAATACAGGCAGCAAGGGACAACAGAAACCCATTATGAGTCAGCCTCCCAAGAGTCAAGAAGGCTGCCTTGGGTCAATTCCTAGCACTGAAAAAGAGAGAGACAGAGAGACACACACACACACACACAGAGAGAGAGAGAGAGAGAGAGAGAGAGAGAGAGAGCGAGCATCAGACATGAATAGAGCATTAACTGAATGTTTTCTATTTTCACCAAAGTTGAGGAACCTGCAAAGTGAACCCACCATGGATCACGTACCTCAGTGAATTGGTTAGTTTTTCAGTAGAGAAACAAGATACCCAACAATATCAACTTAGAAGAGAAAATGCTACTTTAACTCAGTTTCAGAGGCTTTAGCTCATGATTGGCCATTACTGTGGGTGTGAGGTGAGGCCTGACATCATAGGGGGAGAACTTGGTGGAGGGAAGCTGCTCACCTGACAGAAGCCAGGAAAACTGGGCAGGGTGGGAGGGGAAGAGAGACAGACAGACAGACAGAGACTGGTCAAGGGCTCTCATTGATTAATTCCACCAGCTGGGCTCTTCCTCCTGGTAGCCCGTCAGCTCTGAACTCATTAATGGTTTACCACCGATCCTCAAGGTCAGCACCCTCATAATCCGGTCCCCTCTTGAGGCCTTGCCTCTGAATATTGTGGCAGTGGGGGCCAAACCCTCAGCACAGAGTCTTTGGGGACCCTTATATTTCAACCATCACACTCAAGATTTGTGCGACTCCCTGCACAAAGTGTGGGAAGACATCTTGATTCCAGGAGACAGAAAACAGAGCTTGGGCCTCCACGCTTCCTCCCCAGCTCTGAGTGCTCTGCTGCCCGGGAGGGACAGAAACAAGGGGCGGCTGTGCCAGGCATGCCCCACCCTCGGTCTGGGGTATTGTGTTCTCAGCACATTCTTCAGTGACTCTGGAGAAACAGACAAGAAGTTGGGGGAGGGTGAGAACCATCCTGCACACAAATTTTAAATTTATATAATGTTCAGTTCATTAATTTTTAATTTTAGGGTAATATTTGCTGTCATGTCTTCAAGTTCTTTGCCTAACCCAATGCATGAAGAATTTTTCCTACAAGTTTTATTGTTTTCATTTTAAAACTTTTGAGTCTGTTATCCATTTGAGCTTCTTTTTATGCACAGGAAGAATCTAAATTTTCATTATGAATATCCAAGGATCTCAGTTATAAACTAGCACTGTTTGTTGCTGATACTACCTTTTCTCTGTGGCCTGGGGTTGCAACTCAACGGTAGAGCACGTACCTCATATGCATGGTGCTCTGGGTTTGATTCCCAGCTCCATGAAAACAAAACAAAACAAAAATGAAAACAAACTACCCTTTCTCCCATTGAACTAACTTGATCCCTCTGGCAAAAATCAAGGGAAGATTTAGTTCTGGACTCTCAAATCTATTTCGTATGTGCCCAGCTCAGAGCCTCCTGCCAGCTAAACAAGTGCTTTACTGCAGAGCTGTTATAGCCCTGCCCACATAGAATAGACACTACTGTTCAGAAGAGGTGACGTTTCTACAACGCAGTGTGGAGAGAGGAAAAAGAGAAAGGAAGTAAAGGAATTTTTAAAAGGTCAAAAGGGGCCATATTTATTTATGTACCAATTCCTCAAACTGAGTGTAACTATTATGTATTACAAACACGAACTAATAAAAAAAGCCTAATTAGAAGAAAGTAGAATAGTTTCTACAATGTGACCAGAGCATGTTATCAATAACAAATAATACTCCATCGTGGAGGTGTGTCACAGTTTATTTATCCACTCACCTACATGAAGACATTTTGATCACTTTCAAGTTTTGACAATTAAGAATAAAGCTTCTGGGGCCAGGGATTTAGCTCAGTGGTTCCAGCACCTGTCTTGCAAGCGCAAAGGGCCCGGGTTCAATCCCAGGTAACCACATACAATACTGGGTGTGAAGACTCATGCCCAGCAGCAACCAGTACCACATATCACAGTGCCAGGCATGGTGGCTCACGCCTGTAATCCCAGCACTCGGGAGGCAGAGGCAGGAGGATTGCTGTGATGTCAGTTTGAGGCTGAGCTGAGGGCCAGCCTGAACCACAACGCGAGATCCTTTCTCAAAAAAAAAGAATAAAGCTTCTATAAACATCCACGTAAAGGTTTTTTTCTTTCTTTCTTTCTTTCTTTCTTTCTCTTTCTTTCTTTCTTTCTTTCTTTCTTTCTTTCTTTCTTTCTTCTTTCTTTCTCTCTTTTTCTCTCTTTCTCTCTTTCTTTGAATTTTTAGAGAAAGGGTCTTACTATGTAGTTTAGATTGACCTTGAACTCATGGTGAACCTCCTGCCCCAGCCTCCCAAGCGCTGGGATGACAGGCACAGCCCACCACACTCGGCTGGGTGGGTTCATGCTTAATCGCTGAACTGCGCAGCCTGGGCTTGAGTGTATGCTCTTCCCGCCTCACCTCAGCCTCCCAGAGTATTGGAATTAGAGGCACGCACCATACTTGACCAGTTAGTTATTCAGACTTTGTACTGAATTGTGAAAGGTAAATCCTCCGGACTTTTTCTTTTTCAAAATTATTTTGGGAGGCTGAGGCAGAAGAATTGAAAGCTTAAGCCCAGTCTGGGTGACTAACTTAGTAAGGTTAAGACTAGTAGGACGAAAATGAATAGTAAGAATCCTAAAAAGTCTTTGATTGTAAGACCCTGTCTCAAAATAAAAAATTAAATTAAATTAAATTTTAAAAGGCTGGAGATATAGTCCAGTATGAAGGCTCTGGGTTCAATCCTTAGTACTGAAAAACTTTTTTTTTTTCTACTGTTACGAGACTTTTGCATTGCCAAGTAAATGTTAGGTTAGGCTGGCCAATTTCTACAAAAGATCTGAGATTTTGATGTGAATTACATTGAATCTATACTACAGATAAATCTGGGTATAATTGTCTAAATAAACATACCAGTCTTTCAAGAAAACAAGAAGACAGACCATAGGACAGGAGAAAATATTTGCAAAAGACATGTTTAATAAAGACCTGGTATTAAATTATTCAAAGAGCCCTCAAAGTTCAAGAAAATAATGCAATTAAAAATAGTCC
>PVIR01014214.1:0-40706 GCA_004026965.1 Petromus typicus | reverse complement strand
AGAGAAAGAAAGTAAAAGGGCTCTTGACCTTCTTGCTCTGATTTCCACTGTATTTTGCTTTATGTCCCATGAATTATTTTGGACTTCAGCATAACTTCACCGAATCATACAAACATAAAATGATAGAGTTGAACTTAGACTTTAACATTTTCCTTTAACATTTTTAACATTTCCCTTTATGAAATCCTCCACTTCCATTTAGTCATGGGGTGCTATTATTTCTTCTTTCCAGAGCCTTTTAAATTTATTCTTCACATTCTTTATTTCCATTATCACCATCTTTATCACCTCAGGTATAAAATACTTCACCAGCAACATAGTCTTTCCAATTGCAGGTTTTCTCCTTTTAAATCATCTGACATTTTCCTTATGAGCCACTCTAATTTACACCTGTCAGAGTACCACTCTGTCACTAACAGCCTGCAGTGTGCACCTATCTTTACCCCACAAAGTCTACTAAACTGAAATGCCCCCTGCTTTGACCTACCCATGCCGACTTGCTACTACTTCTGTCTTACTCTCTCTCTTCATGTTGAATAGCATCAATATGTGGATCAATCTTTATTGACGTGTTACCTCAGAAAGAATTTTTACATACAAAAAAGCCTATAGAAATATGACATTATAATAAAAATAGGTTTTATTGACAGGAAGGGGTGTTTTATTATCATACAAACTGCTATAATGAGCCTATGTCGCATTTAAAATGACAAAAAGAACAATGAATAATAGTTCTTTTAAAAAGTAAAATTCTGCTTCTACTTTATGCATTATTGGGAAATAAAAATAAAGAATTGTAAATAGGTCCAAGATGTTAAATATCTATAAAATCAATACAGCAAAACTCCAAAAAAATAATCTCCTAGCTGATATAATAATGTTGTACCTTTGCTGTCGGAAGGTGGCTCAGGATTAGAGTTGCTCTGACTTGGAAGGAATCCCCTGTGCTTCTCATTTTGTGACTTCATGAGTCACTAGTGGGTGGCACCTGAGGGAAGGAGGAAGACTCGCAGCCCTGCCTTGCCCCAGAGGCCCCTGCATTTCCTTCTACATCTTTGTAATGACACATAATATCCAGCCATGACCAAATAATCCCTTCATAATCATCGCAAGAGCCTCTTATCCAAAAGGCCTGTGTGGGGTATCTATGCTTAAAATAAATCACATTGAGCCTTATAATTTCTGCAACAATGCTACCAAGGGAAAAGGAGATACAAAATAGTAATGTGTTTCCAAAATGTTAGCCACCGGCATGCACACATTGCATCTCCCTAATGACTCAGTTTGGTAACCAAGCAGAAAATATTACCTTGTTGTGTAGTACACTGCCATTCAAAGCCTGACCTTTTGCATTTCCTGCAATGGAATTTCAAGATGTGCATCTTCTTCTAACAGCATTTAAATACATTTAGGTATCTCTAATAATGACAAATAGCCCTCCTCGACTACAAGCACCAGACTCCTTCATTTCCCCTCTCTTCATTGACAAACATGTTGAACAACTTCTCTCTTCACTTTTTCATTTCCCTTTCTGTCACTAAAAAAAAGGCAATTTATGTTGACCTACACCTTCCACAATGTTCTGAAAGACTCTAATGTTGCTAACAATTTTCATACTGCTACATTCCCAAACACATGTAAGTCATTATTTAATTTGATCTTAATTCAGCTTTTGATGCGGATGACCACCTGCTCTTAAGATTTGTTACATTAGTGGCTATGCAGCAACTTGACACGATGTTCTTTTTTCTTTAGTCCCTTTCTGTGATTGCTTTTTTCTTTTTCTCATCTGCAAATGCTCCTTCCTGTAATAAGTAAGTATATGTCGCAGTATTGAGTCTTGGGCTCCGTGCCTTGTCATTCTCCATAAATAGCGACATACATTCCCATGACTTCATATTCAATAATTATGTAACCTTATCCCAAGCTCAAAACTGAAATAGCTCATTTCCTGCTTTGATATTTCCATTTTGAAATTTTATAGGCCCTGTGTCTTAGTTGCTTTCAATTAATATAGCAGACTGTAACAATATATCTATTAATATAACAAAACACAGTGGATAATTTGTAAAGAAAGAGGCTCATTTAGCTCACACTTCTGGAGACTGAGAACACGCTACCAGTGTCTTCTTGGCTTCCAATAGGGACCTTTGCCACTGCATCAACTGATGGCACAAAAGCAGAAAGGGAAATGGATGTAAGCAGAAAGATTTTGTGTGCAAGAAAGAGACAGAGGAAGGATTACCACTCCTTAACAACCTATGTTAGCCAGCTCTCTGTTACTGCAGCAAAATACCTGAGAAGATCAACTCAAAAGGAGAAAGGTTTATTTTGGCTCACAGTTTCCGAGGCCTCTGTCCATAATCCCTTGCCTTGTTAAATCAGGCGTTTGGCTATACAGTCAGTCACTATAGGAATGTGGAGTTAAAAGAGAATAAGAGAGGGACCAGGACCTCAGTATTCCCTTGAAGGGCCTCCCCAAGTCACCTCGCTTGCTGCCACCAGCCCTCCCCTCCTAAAGTCTCCCAACCTCCCAGCAGAGCACAAGGTGGCAGCCAGGGCTTTACCACATGGGCCTTCGGAGAACACTTAAGATTCAAACAATAACAACCAATTCTCATGATAACTCATGTATTCCCTTTAGACCAATATCACTTCCACAAGACAATCCAATTTCAAGAGAGCAATTTCACTGTTTGAAAGACATTAATCTATTTAGACTCCACTCTCAAACTGTGTATTAACGTCATGAACCACAGGTGACACCTTTGAGTCTGAGCCTCCTGCAGTCTTTCAGCTGTGTCACACTGGACACCACATTTACTACAGTTACTACTATTACTCTGTGGTCATGTGCATATCTGGGCTGTTGGAGAAATTACGATAACATGCAAGGAAAACCCAGGATCATTTATGGCACATAGTAGGTGCTCAGCTGGTGGTTCTGTTCTCAGAATCTGACTCATGAATACACCCAGTTGCCCACATTAGTAATCTGAGCATTAGATAGCACTCCTCTCCCCTCTGACTGACAATGCATATTCAGTCAGCCTCTTAGTCTTGCTCAGGTTCTTTTCTTTTCTTTCTTTCTTTCTTTTTTTTTTTTGAGACAGGGTCTCACTTTGTAGTTCTGGCTGGCCCTGAGCTCAGCCTCAAACTCACATCACAGCAATCCTCCTGCCTCTGCCTCCCGAGTGCTGGGATTACAGGTGTGAGCCACCACACCCAGCACTGTGGTATGTGGTACTGGTTGCTGCTGGGTCTGAGTCTCCACGCCCAGTATTGTATGTGGTCACTGGGGATTGAACCTGGGTCCTTGTGCTCGCAAGACAGGCGCCGGAACCACTGAGCTATGTCCCCGGGCCCAGGTTTTTTTCTTTTTAAATTGATTTCCAATGGTACATTTATACATGCATGATGATCACATTCAACATTGAGAATTTATATCTGTACATGACACATCTTGATTCTCATTTTTTCCCATTTCCTGCAGTTCCTACAATCTCCGCCTCCTTATATAGTAAACTTTATTTCTTTTTTTAAACCATAAATCTTTTCCTTTCCCTTTTTTACTTTTCCCTATCCCTCTTTCTCTTTTCCCTTTGAATATTTTCATCCTATTTCACAGTATCTATCATACATTTTGGAGCTCATTTACACCTTCAGTTTCTGATACCAGAGAAAGCATATGGTATTTAATATATCTCAAATTCTATCATTTCCTTAGATGCCCACTGACATTTTCCTAAATTAGGTCATGAATACCTCTTGCTTGTATTCCTGATCTTATCTTCCTCATCAAAACCCACCAGTCTTGCTGTCCTGAACCTCAAAACCCTCAAATGCACAAATACCAGTCACCATGACATTAACCTAATGACTCTTTTTAGCTACTAATCATCCATTTCAGTATAAATCCCAAACCCTTTAATTCAATATTGTTATGGCTACATCTAGACAGCGCCTCAAAGCCCCATATGGCCATAGGTGAGACTTTTCCAGAGGTGGCTAAATCTCGACTATGAGATGCTGAGATTAAGGGTGGATAATTATTAAACCGTTCCACTTGCACTACTTTAATCCTGGCAGCCTCGAGTGGAAAGAGGCCAAAAAGGTTGCTAAGGTCCCTGCTTGCTTCTCTGCCTTCTGTCTGCCATAAACTGTTTCTTCTCCACGCTGCCTTCTGCCTTGGAGCCGACTGACTATGGACTGAAACCTCTGCTATTCTGTAGGCTCAATAAAGCTTTTGTCTCTTCACTTGTGCATGTCAGATATTTTATTCCAGAAACGAGAAAAGTAAGACAAACATGAGAAGGCTCTGATGATCTCTCTCTAACCTTATTGCTATCTACCCCTTGATGTTCTTTTTATTCTATCCTCTAAGCATGAAGCAGTGATCCTCTTGATTTTGGTACATTCTTCCATAAGAAAAATCTGTTTAAAATACATGATTCTATTTTATGATCTAGAGACACTTTTTAAAGCAAAAACCCTGTATGGAATTATCAAAAGAAGAGTAAACAAATTATCTTTTTATCCAATTTCAAGACCAGACTGAGAAACAGATCTTAAATCTGCAGTAACTTATATAAAAATAGCAACAGGGATCTGCTCATAATTATAAAAATGTAATGGGAATTATAGTTTCACCAGGGTTAGCTCAAAAATGAGGGAAAATGGGCTTACCAGAAGATCACAACTTGAGAACATTTTCGGAGTAACTGAATATTCATGAGACTTTACATCAGACACCTAACAAATGCTATTAATTCTAATTCACTGCTTGGATTTGAACAGACACATTTCCTTCATTCAGTTGATCTGATCCAGGAGTCTTAATGAGCCCTCACCTATTGCAACTTGCCATTCACAAGGCTTTCCTGGAATGCGACCCTTCAATTGTAGGGATTGTTCTTTGGACAGGTCTTGTTCTCCCTCACTTCCTGTCATTTCATACACAGTGTCCGTGCTTCCTGTTCTCAAATGCTTTGTGTCAGCTCAGCTCTGCCCTTCTTCATGTCACATCCGTGACATCCTCTGAAAAGGCCTCTCTGAAGGCTCGGCACCGGGCCAGACCCACTTGGCTCTGTGATCACATGTCTCACTGTGTCGCTCCCCTCCTTTCACGTATGTGCCCCCTTTTGCTATCATGTCTTCAAGGTAAAGGACTCTGTCTCACTCGCCGCTGTTGCTCAGGAGTTCTCAGACTACCTGCCTCAGATGAAGCTTGACCTGCCTTTGGAGTCATGGGTTAAACATGTTTAAAGACGGAAGCCAAGAATCACTCACTAAATTCCTCCCCTTTTTTATAAAACCTACTTCTTCACTGTTTCTCACTTATATTAGTCTCTGGATAATGCGAATAAACACCGCATTTTAAAACATGCCCGGAGACCTCAGTACTAAGAAGCATGTTCGGCTTTCCCTCCTAGGCGGGCAGGAACGTCCTCTCCAAGGTGAGCTTGCTCTCTGTGTGGTGCTACACTCTAGTTTTTCTACTTATTTGGTTATTTCTCTCATTTTCTAGGTTTTTGTTTGTTTGTTTGTTTGGTATTTTTTTAGTTTTGGTTCTTTATCTTGTGGTCCCATTTGACCACGTATTGTATTTGGCCAGGAAGGAGAAGTGGCCCTTTTCTCCCCCACCTGACATCTGACACTCTCCGCAGCAGAGCCGCCTTCACACCGATCACGTGGCTCTGGGCCGCCCTAGAAACGGAGCAGCGAGAAGCGTTGTGCTCATGGCCCGGGAGCAGTGCACCCCTTTAAATGACAATGTAGACAGTTAAAACTCCGCTGGTCATCTCGAAACCTCTAAAGTGTTGCAGTCATGGACCCAACCATGCCCCAGGAAAGGACAGGCCCACATTTTCAACAATGCACAGGTGGCACAGGTGGCATGGCTGTGAGAACGTGGTGGTGAGAACTTGCATGAACTGCAACAGTTACTACATCTTTTGGTAACAGAATCCTAGGGGACCACACCCACATCTGTAGTCATTATTAGCCAAAATGTCATTATGCGATGCATGACAGTATGTGCTTAAAAGTTGCTGCCAAAAATGCACTTGGTTATAATTGACTAACATCATCTTTTTTATTTTTTTCAATGTTCTCACAGTATTTTTAACCATCACTTTTCTGGCGTCTGTGGCTACTTTGCAGAACACCAAGTTGATAATGGTATTCAGGTTTTTCTAAATAAATCTCCCAAGAGTTCACCTCAGTGTTAAGAAAGGATCAAATGTCCAAAACATCTCCTGCAAGATGACACACAGCCAGAGGAATGGAGAACAAAGGAATCTCGAAGGTGTGTGGCAGAGTTACCTACAGGGGTCCATACACTCTAGCTGCAGAGGGCAGCCTGGGTGGATGCTGTCCCTGGGAAGACAGTGGCCCCAGTTCATGCTAACTCCACAGGCAGCCCATGATGAGAACAGAGAATATGCTGCTCCGATCCTCTGACTGCATTTGTAGCCAGGTACCTGGCTGGATGGCCAGAGCCTGGGGTCTGAAGCTCGTCTATTGCTAAGGTTCCTCACAGGCTCTGAGCCTCTGTACAGTCCCCAGAAGCTCAGTCCTGGGGCGAACTCCCCTGGGAAACTGAGGCCTCATGAGATAATTCCTGGAGACAGGACTTTCTGTTGTAGAAAATCTCTTCTTATTTGACTTTCCAGCGTTCCATCTTCATTAGAAGAGTTTTCTAAATCTTGACTGGTCTGGCAACTGTGCTTGTTGCAATCTTCATCAATTTCTCAGCCTCCTCTACGATGATAACATCTGGTAAGTTTTCAATTATAAAACATTTTTCCATTTATTCCTCAGAAGTGGTAAGTTGAAGATTTCTAAATGACTGTTCAGAGAAAATCTCATTGCTACTGCAAGGAGGTTTAAGTGTCGGGAAAAGTGCATAGTTGAGACATCTCTGAAGGGTTTTCACAACACAAACAACTCTGACTAGTAAGACACAGATTTCAATTACTATTCACATGATGGAAGAAGCTCCTGGCTTTTTCTCACCCACCACAGCACTGACAGCTAGGATTTTATTCCACTTGTCCTACAGAATGCATGATCCGGCTTTGACACAATACAGTGTCAATGGTAGCAAGTTAAGGATAGTAACTGTCCATTTCTTTTGTTACAATTTTTCTTCCAGTATTTGAAGTGTTTTCCCAAAAATAGCTTCATAAATGAATGAGTAGAATTCATTCCTGGGCTCTTTCAGAGCTACAACAGAGACTCACAGTGAATGACACGTGGATCTCACAGAAATGCATGGACCAAATATGGCAGAGTACACATCAGTGCTAACTTTTCCCCTTTAGACCAGAAAGATACATCATTTCTATCACATGCTTGGACATAAAGAAAGCAACTTCCTTTTAGGCAAATATTTTGAGGAAGGGCACTATATGTAGTTCTAATGTTTTCAGTTAAGTTACTTGTTTCCATTTATCTGAATTGTCCCAGGAATCGGTTTTGAGAAGGTCCAGAGCCACTGTGCTCAAAAGTCACATTCTGTCTCAAAGTCCCATTTCAGAACCCTGCTCTGATTTTGAGTACCGTCTTCTACATTTTCTGGTGCAGGCAACTTATGTCCAACTGTGGTACTGGTACAGTACGCCGAATGGTAGACACCAGCTGTATTCAGCAAGGGTAGTTGATAGCTTTAGCTTTTAAATAATAAGTCATCTCTGATGAGAAGTTATAATTTTTTTCTGTGAAATGATTAATGTTCATCTGTTTTTCCACCTGTGAAGAGTTTCCACAGAAAACTAAGCTGAACGAAAAGCCTGTGGGACCTATATCCCATATAGAACTATTGTCATATTTATAGGATGAAGGAAGTTTGTTGTTCTGGCCTTATCTTCATCTTATAAACATGCTTCTAGAGACCAGGAGAAGATTGTATAATCCATTGAAAACATCCCTGATGGACTCCTGTCTTCTCTTCCATCATCTTCTAACATGAGAGTGTGTTCTCTGTGTTTTCACAAATGCAAACACATACATGTGTAAAACTACTGTTCCAAGTAGGTATAGAAGAATAAAAGTAAAAAGTGCAAGAGAAAGAACAAATTGAGAAAAAAAAAGAGATGCTATATTGTCGCTGAGAATAGAGGATTTGATGATTAATCCTCAAAGTTTCCCTTGCGTTCCCAAGACTCTTGCCTCACCCAGGGGACACTGTAAGCGAACAGGGAGGGGAATGTCTGACAATGGTGAGCTGCGTGACACAGGACTGCTACACTCATGCCAACCACAGACCATCTTCCTGCCCTCAGGCTGAGTCACTGGTTCCTTGGACTGAGGTTCACACAGTGAAATGAAGTCAATGATGTACTGGGTATGCAGAGTAACCTGTAAGAGCCCTGCCTGCAGTAAATGGCAGCCACTGTCCCTGCTCAGTGATGCCGTGCTTGAGTACATGCTGCTTGTGGATTTTGTCTGGAGGTTTTGTTGCCAGCTATGCACTCTTGGTGGGATTACACCACGTGGCACTATTGAACTTCCTTGTACTTTCTATGGACACTGCCTCACTACAAAGTCTCAAAGAACTCCATCTTGTCCACTTTCAAATCTTGTCTCTCACAATCCATCTTTGGGTATTTCCTTAGTGATCAAGGCCAGAGGCAACAAGACCCCGATTCAGTCCATGTGCAGGGTCTCTGACCTTGTGCTGGTAGCTCCCATCCTGCTCTCTGTCTCCCTGGAGTGATAGCTGTGATTGTCCTGTCTTCCCTATGAACTTCGAGATCTCACACTCAGCAAAGAGACAGCAGGTATTTTTCACTGACTGCTTCACTGGCTCCTACAACTGTGTAAGCTAATTTTCCAATACAAATGTGCAAACACACACACACACACACACACACACACACACACACACGTCACTACTGGTTCTTCTCTGACTCATTATGTGGTCTGTTTTACTGCTGCTTCAGTATCTCTTCCCTGGGCACTGGTCTATGATCCAGTCTCCAATTACACGTGTACCTCATGCTTAAAATAATAATGTGAAAATATTCTCATCACCATCTCCAAATACAACAGCAGATTGGTGAGAAGTATGACATACATTATAGACATTAATTTCATTATCATATAATACTGTTAATCTAGAAAATAAGTAAAAATGCAAATGTGCAAAGAATGAATGAATCATGTGAAAAGAGGGCAAACTGACCAATTGAAATCATTTCTTCGGGAGAATGATTAGAGCATTGATATTTTTACCATCACAAACATGACCTGTAACATTAAAGGAAAAACCATCCATAAAATCATTTACCCCAAAGGAGGGCCTGTGTGTCTTCTAGTTATTCTTATAAACAGTAAATATTTTCAGAAATTGACCAAGAGATATTTAAATCAGGCTCCTTTATTTCTTTCACTGTGAAGTCTTCTGACTTCATTTCAGCAGAGCCCAAAACAAAGGAAAAAACCTAGTAACAAAATTACAGGAAAATGATTATCTTTGTGAAATGCATTTTTTATGTAGTGAAACTATTCTTGGTTCTCATCATTTTCTTTTTCTCCCACTAAGGATTTGCTGTGCTGTGCTGGTGTCCATGGTAACACCCACAGCCAATGAGAAGATGGCCACAATGTCCTGCTAATGCCATCACTATTGTTTTGAAGCCAAGACAGGCCTTCTCCAGGTTCCAGTGTTTCCCAAAGCCAGCCCCCTCTAGTAGGCAAGACCAGACTCCTCACCATGTACACATGGTATCCATACGCAGTTACGTGTGGCCTCGTCTACTTCATCACATCGGAAAGTTTTATTAAGATGATAGCATTTGTCCACAAAGAGTTGGACAGATTGAAAAGCCTCCCTATTCTCTTTACATAATGATCAAGAAAATAGTAGACTAGCATATGCCAAATTATTCATAGAAGGCACAGTGCCTCATGTACCACTTAGATGAGTAGCTCTCAATGTGTTTCAACTGGCAAATCTTACTGAATATGAGAGATAAAAAGTATGTCTTCTAGAATCAGGACCTACACAGCGATGTCCACTCTTGCCACCCCCACTGAGTATCATACTTGGAACTTTAGACAGAGCAATCAGGAAGGAGAAAGAAATAAAAAAAGGATACACATAGGAAAGGAAAAAGCCACATTTTCCTTTTTTTAACATATGGTCTGATTCCATATAAAGACTCCACTGAAAGACTCAGGGCTGATGAATAAATTCAACAAAGTAGCAAGATACAAAATCAATATTAAGAAAATCAAATCAATAGCTTTTCTATAACCAATAAAAAGCAACTCAGAAAATTCATAAAACACAATTCCATTCACATTAGCTTCAAAATGTGAAATAAAAATCTTAGTAATGAACTCCACTGAGGTGAAAAATCCTTGTAGTGAACTCCACTGAGTGAAAATAACAGAAAACTGAGGACAAAGATTGAAAATAACACTGGAAGATAGAAGAAACTTCTATGCTCATGGATAAGCACAATTAGTACTCTTTAAATGCCCATATTTCCAAAGACAATCCACAGATTCAACGCAATCCCCTTTTCTTTAGAATTAGAAAAAAATTCTAAAATTCATATATAGACATAAAACACCCAGAACAGCCAAAGCAATCCTGCGCAAAGAAAGCAAATCAGAAGGTCTAATAATACCTGATTCAAGATTATATTTAAAGCCATAAATAACAAAAGAGCACAGGATGGACACAAAGGCAATTTAGCAAAACATCCACCACTTCATACTGAGAAAGATCTGTTTCCAATAAAATTTTGTTTCCCTCCCTAGATCTCCTCCCCAAAAACATGTTTAATATTTGTATTTCTACCAATAGACTCTTAAAGGGTAAATGTTTCTATTATGTACCTCGTTTTGGGTGCCCACTACCCAACTCCAAAGCTATCCTCATATTTTACTAGATTAACACTACACACTTGATACCAAAATGTCTTCTTTTCCTAAGATTGATGTAATAATAAACTACAACAGAAATTATCCTCCCACAAATCTAGAAAGCAGAAGTTCTGAATTAAGTGTCTTCAGCTTTGGATCCTCTGGGAGGTCAGAGGACCAACCTTCCATTGCTCCGGCCTACGGTGGGTGTTGGGACTCTGTGTTGTGAGAGACTCTGCTCCACTCACTTCCTGCTTCCAGCTCTACACATGTGTTTGTGTACTGTGTTCTCTTGTTATGAGCATTAGGCCACATTTCAATCAATAAACTAAACTCAATTATATCTGCCAAGAGTTCTGAGCACAACCTTATTCACAGGTAATAAAGCTTAGGCTGTTCAGGAATCTGTTTAGGGGAACACAATTCAACACACGGTGTATGTACAGAAATTTTAACTTGTTCTTTAGACTATTCCAGACTCTTCACTATTCAGTCTTTGCTCCCTTGTTCGACTCTTAGAAACACATACTCTGACTTTACTATGACCAGATTGTGAGTCTTTAAATATTGGGACTATTTTATTCTTTATTTTTTATCCACCATAGTAGTTGTGACATTTTATACAAAGCAGAAAAATCAATCCATATGTCAAAGTTAGTGAGAATAAATCATTCTGAATGTGAGTTTTCTACCCACAGAGAGGCAACCCAATCTGAAAAGGTCATTATGTCCTGGAAAAGGCAATATGTCTGAAAGAGGATTTTATGTTTAAGCAAATAGGCAAACAAAAACCTATACTTCTAAGATCAATGAATCATGACAACCACTGATACTACGGGAAGGCCATTTCTCACAATGCTAAGCTTCTCAGCTATCATGGTTACTTTATACAAATAATATGACATTAAAGTAATATTATGCTTATATAATACTGCTTTCATTAAGCACTCACACTCATTGAACCAAATGAACACATGGTCCAGTCCAGACACACTCTTGTCGGCCCTAAAAATCCCAATCAAGAAAGCACAGGGACCTGAAATAGCACAACAGATGGAGAAGTGGAAACAATCAAAGCCCACGTAGGGTTAGGGGGTGAAGCAACAGTATCTGCTGAGGAACAGTGATGCAACATGGTAGGCAGAGGGGACTTGGGGATGAGTCCAGAGATCTAGGGCTGTATGTTTGAAAATTTATGCTGCAAAAGGAAACAAGAGATGATAGTCTTGCCAGATGTTAAAATAACATCAAAACACTAATTTATAAACTGGGCTCTGGCCAAAGACTTGACAGAATGAAGAGTTGACAAATAAAAGATAGCTAGCAAGTGACACGAACCCATAAATGATAACTCGTAATCTTGGAAATAGAGGGTTGGTAACAAATAGTAATGGACAAATAGAAAAAATAAAAATTGAATTCACACTATATGCCATTTACGAAAATGAATTTCAAATTTTATGAATAATTTTACAATTTACATGAATACAAATTTTAGAACTTTTAATAGTAGAGGAAAAATCAATAAATTCTACATTAATGGTAGTAAAATAATTTCTAAACATGATTCAAAATCTAGAAAAAACTTAATCATTAATAAAATTATGTATACAGATATTTAAAAAGTTATATATGAGGATATTGGAAAAAAGGAAAGACAGCCCTTTTTCTTAGGTAGGAAGAACCAGTAGAGTGGAAATGACTATACTTCTTTTTTTTAGGGTTTTTTTTGAGACAGGGTCTCGCTTTGTGGTTCAGGCTGGCCCTGAGCTCAGCCTCCAACTCACATCACAGCAATCCTCCTGCCTTTGCCTCCCCAGTGCTGGGATTACAGGCGTGAGCCACCACGCCCGGCACTGTGGTATGTGGTACTGGTTGTTGCTGGGCGTGAGTCTCCACACCCAATACGGTATGTGATTACTGGGGAATCGAACCCGGGCCCTTGCACTTGCAAGACAGGCGCCGGAACCACTGAGCTAACTCCCCGGCCCCCTGAAATGACTATACTTCTGAAACTGTTATACAGATTTAATGCAATCCTGCAACATGCCAATAGCATATCGCACAGAATGAGAGAAAACGATCCTAAAATTCATTTGAAATCAGAAGAGACTTGGAACAGATTAGGCAATTCTGGGCAACAGACAGGACCATCACAATCCCTGGCTTGAACCTATACTACAATGTTACTGTGATTAAAAAAAAAAAAAAACAAAAGCAGTATGGTACTGCCAAAGAAAGAAAACGGAAACAGGCCTGAGGATCCACAAAACAGGTTAGCAGATGCAAGAACAATTCCAAGCACACTCAGCCACTTCATCTTTGGAGAAAGAGCCAAACACCTTCATTGGGAGAAAGACAGCCTCTAACAAATGGCGATGGAAAAATTGCCTTTCTATGCACTGAAGATTAATACAAGACTGATGTCTCACACTGCACTAAATTTAAACAAAAATGGATCAAAGATCTAAATATTAAAATAAGAATACTAAATCTACCAGATGGTAGAATAGCTAAAACTCTTAAAGAGATTAATGAAGGCAAGGATGTTATGAAATATAAAACTGCATTATGCAGGAAATACTGTAAAGAATCAACAACTGGGATCTCATCTTATTAAAAAGTTCCTTCACAGGAACCACCAGCACAGTGAAGATACAACCCACTTGGTGGGGAAAAAATTTTGCCAGCTGTTTCTCAGAAAAATGACTAATATCTTGAATATATAAAGAACTCAAAAAAATCAGACATTCTAAGTTTAAAGACCAAATCCAAAAATGGGTATCTGCAGTGAATAGACACTTCTCAGATGAAAAAGTAGAAATGGCAAATAAAATTTTATTTTGAGACAGAGTCTCACTTTGTAGTCTCGTTAGCCCTGAACTCAGCCTCAAATTCAGCAAGCTTCCTGCCTCTGCCTCCCAAGTGCTGGGATTACAGGCATGAGCCACCACACCCAGCACTGTGGTATGTAGTTATCGAGGTGGGCAGATTACTGGTGGGCATGAGTCACCAAGCCTGGCACTGTTATATGTGGTTATCGAGGATCAAACCTGGGCCCCTGCACTTGCAAGGCAGGCCCAGAACCACTGAGCTAAATCCACAGATAAATATTTTTTGAAATGTTCAACATCACTTGTCATTCAAGAGTGCAAATTAAAACAGCACTGAGATTTCATCTCACTCTGGAAAGAATGACTGCTGTCATGAAACCAACCAATAACAAATGCTGGTGGAGTGGTGTGGATAAAGGAACCCTTCTCCACTGCTGGTGAGAGTGTCACTGGTACAACCGTTGTGGACATCGGTGTGGAGATTCCTCAAAACGCTAACAGTGAAGTTCAGTTTGATCTAGCTACTCACTTCCTTGGCATCTTCCTGAAAGAATTAAAAGCTTCGTACCATAGTGATATGCACATACCCATGTTGATAGTGGAAAAATCTGCAAGAGCTGAATCTTGGAAACAGCTCAAAAGCCCATCAACTGATAAGTGCATACAGATGGGGTTTTTAAAAATACAATGAAGTACTATTCTCTCACAAAGAAGTATAAGCTTGAGATAGTTTTTAGCTAAGTGCATGCATCTAGAGGAAATACCCTTAAGTGAAATAAATCAGACACAGATATTCAAATATCGCTTGGTTTCCCTTATGTGAGAAACTCAAAAAGGATATAAGGATCAAAATGTATAGTAGATAGTGGAAAATGAGAAGAAAATTTCAAATGAGGAGAACAAATAGGGGAGGGGGGAAAGGGGAGAAGGGATAAGAAAAATGAGAAGGAAAAATGGAAACAGCTTTTGTAAATAAGGAAGGGAAAAAGAGTTGAAGGGGAAGAGAACAGAAGAAAAGGAGATACAGATGTTATGTACAAGTACAAATTCCTCCTGATGAGCTTTATCATTACATATAACTAAAAAGTACCAATGAATGTTTTGCCTCAAAAAAATTATACAAGGGCTGGGGATTTGGCTCAGTGGTTCCAGCGCCTGTCTTGCAAGAGCAAAGACCTGGGTTCGATCCCCGGTAGCCACATACCGTACTGGGTGTGGAGACTCACGCCCAGCAGCAATCAGTACCACATACCACAGTGCTGGGCGTGGTGGCTCACGCCTGTAATCCGAGCACTCGGGAGGCAGAGGCAGGAGGATTGCTGTGATGTGAATTGGAGACTGAACTCAAGGACAGGCTGAACTGCAAAGCGAGACCCTGTCTCAAAAAAAAAAAAAAAAAAATATATATATATATATACACACACACAAACATAATTATAAAAACACAAGAAAATATAGAAATATACAGGTAACTGACATCACAGGAAAAAACTAAATTTCCAGCAATAAAATAAGAAAAATATAAAAAATAGTTCACCAAAAAGATGAATGTGTCTTATATATATGTATACAGGTTTGAATGATTTAAAATGATTTTTAATATTGTTTTTACCTTATTTTATTTATTTATTTTTGAAACAGGGTCTTGCTTTGTAGTTCAGGCTGGTCTTGAACTCAGCCTTGAACTCACAGCAATCCTCCTGCCTCTTCCTGTTGAGTGCTAGGATTACAGGCGTGAGCCACCACACTTGGCATTGTGGTGTGCGGTACTGATTGCTGCTGGGCGTGAGTCACCATATCCAGCATTGTGATATGCAGTTATTGCAGATCGAACTCAGGATCTTGTGCTTGCAAGGCAGGCACCAGAACCACTAAGCTAAAATCCCAGGCCCTACTGTTTTTACTTTTGACAACACTGACATGCAGAATTTTTACCCGTGTCTTATATTATAACTGAAAATGTTGACTTACAGCACAGTACTCATTTACATAACCCTGTGACACTTCCTTTACTTCTTGATTCTCCCTTTGGATTTATTTTTAATGATTTCTAAAATGACTACTTAACTATTGATCAGAGTATGTGTGTGTGTGTGTGTGTGTGTGTGTGTGTGTGTGTGTGTTCAGCTTCAAACTGAGGATATTGCACTTGCCAGATAGATGCAACTGAGCTACATCCCTGGCTTGATCTTGGACTTAAACCAAGACAACTACTTAGTGGAGCTAATAACGAGTGTGTGCAATGACACACAATACTCACCACTCTGAGATGGCACCCAAAGAAACAATGGGTAATTTGTGCTGAATTCCTTACTGCGTTGTACTTCCTTTCTGTGGTGACCTCTCTTGCTTCCCAAAGGGACTGTTGACACTCCAGGGGGAGTCTGCACATCATCTTCAAAGCAAGGTTGTGGCTGGGATATGAAAGACACTTTGGGACTTGAATATAACATAATTAGTCTATTTCTGGAAAACATGAGTATGGGGAGAGACACTTGTGTCATATTCAGTCATAAATTATTATAAAACTTCTCTAAAAGGTCCTAGTCTCCTTCACTTATGAGTTATTTTTGGATATTCAAATACCTCTACATGACATGGTTCATGGTAAGTAAATGCTTGTGAATGGAGGAAAGCTACAAGGAAACAACATTGCACTGTGTGACCACTGTGTGACCACAGGAGTCAAATTCAGATCGCTGACAACATAGGTTTGTGTATTAAGAAGGTCATTTTCCCCTGGTATGAGTAGATGAGCATCTTGTTTAAAGAAAATCAAACAGACCAAGAGATGGAGAGAGATAGGAGGGAAGAGGACATAAAAACGTCTAAGATGATGATGTACAAGTCCCAACTCCTTATGACAAATGTAATCACTATATAAGGCCTAGATGTATCGCTAAAAATAAAATTTAAGAAAAACAAAATCAACATTTTGACGGCACTGTTCTAAGAGGAAAGGGAAGATATTTAAGGAACACACCACTGCTATGGAACATGGCCGGCAGCAGGCGTGGTGTTAGTGAGTCAGTCCAGGTCCCCGAGGGAGTTGTTTCCTAGCTGTGTGTCAAGAGCATCTCAGATGCAACTTTTTGCCACTGAGAACAATAAAATCATGCAAAATATTTAAATCAGAGATATTTAATACAAAATGAGGCAGAATTAAAAGTATATAAATTTGGATTCATATTGTGAATAATTTGATCTCAAGAAAAGGCATAAAAATTAATAATTGTTTACATCATGCAGCTTGAAATGTTGTGGCCAGTACTGTCAATAGTGGATCAACAGACAGGTTGTACTTTGCAAAAGTAATTGCTTATTTGACAACTCCATTTAGATATTTTCACTTTTAGTCAAACTTGGTTTTGTGCTTTGAAGACATATTAAAATGCTAACTTTAGATTACCTGGCATACTTCTCACAAAACTTACTTTTGAACGATATTTTGAAGGATTAAGAAGCAATGTGTATATAAACCAATGCCCTATGTTGAATATATTCATTATGTATCACAAACACATACTAATAAAATATTTCAAAAGAAACAACAAAAAATACAATGATACTTTCTAATATGGCCCAATAAATGGCCTTTAGGAAATTTCAAATACATTTTATAGTTGTTTGAAGAAGTGTATTACTTGGTTACAAAAACTGAAATTATGGCCGTCTATAAACTTAATACTCTCTTCTTATCCAATGGATATCACATTCTCATCTCCTTAGATTATTACATCTTTCTGAACTCTACTGAAGAAAGCTTTGACAATCTGTCTGTGTGTTTCTCACATTGCTTATAAAAAACGATTCTATTTTGATTAGAAAAGTATTTGTTGTACATTAACAAAAAGAAAGAAAAGTTACTTAATATCTGCAAAAATCATTGAAACAGCTGTTTAAAAGTAACAAATTGCATTATATTAGTTAAATTGTTCTGAATGTTTATCACAGCTTTAGTGATTTCAGATAAATATATAATACAATATTAGCACAAGTAAGCTAATGTTTCTCCAAAAGTGGACCACATGTTACTGACAGAACAAAGCATTTTTTGACTAATAAAGAAATCAACATTGACCAATAGTCTTTATATTAGCATGCATAGCAGCTGGCCACCCAAAATGGTCTCCAGTGAACTCCTTCTGTTTTGAAGTCTTTGTTTATTCTTCTGTCACCACGAATGCACAGCAGTCATGTGACTTACTTTGGCCAGTGAAATTGCAGAAGGAATGTTTCATTGCAAAGTCTTCCTTTCCAAGAGATGGACCTCTTTTTCTTCCTGTGACGTATGTAACTCTGAGCTAACAATTGAGTCAACCTGTGTCTTGCTTGCTGGAGAGAATTTGTAGAGATCACATGGATGGAAAGGAAGACTCACCCACCCAAGTGCCCCTCTGGAGCTGAGCATCATAGTTATCTGTCACACGACACCCATCACACACCAAGGCCATCTTTGAGAAGTCATTCTTGGCTGCAGTGATGCAATAGACTCCAAGTGAGACAGGAAATGTCCCCAACTCTTGAAACACGAGAATTAGTGAAAGTGTTAGCATTTTTAAAAAGTTATACTCCTGTGATTAATTCACTATGATGCATAACTAGAACTGGAACCAGTATCAAAAGTAAGTTCTCTCATGGTGAACAGCGTGGCAATGGTTTTGTTAGCAAGTATCAGACAGAGATCGGAAGGCTCGAGGGTGTTGCAGATGAAGCCTGGGAAGACACTAAGGGCTCATGAGAGGAGGCTGCAGGAGAAGTTTGATCATGACAGAAGAGGAACTGAGCAGCTACCTGAGACAGTGGAGAAGATGGAAAGGTCACCAAGGGACCTGGAATTTCAGCTCAAGAGATTTTGAGGCAGAGAGCTAAAAATGCCAGACTTAGTTGGGCCATCTTTGATAAAATACGAGGCAGGAGATGAACTTCAGAAGCAGCTTTGTAGTTTTAAAACAAAAATTTGGGGGATATGATTAATTCAGGCCTTGCTAGGTCTTTAAACCTTCTGGGAAAAAAGACTCGAAATACTAATAGCCTCTGGGCAAAGACCATATTTACAGCAAAATGGACTCTCAGGTTAATAAAAGAAAAACCTAGGTCGCCTCCATCTGCCTCATATTAGCAATCAGAATGGCTCATATACAAAAAGGCTGCTACGAATATGAGCATTGATTCCTTCCAGACCTTCCCTGAGCAGTAACAGGGTACCTAGGAGAGCATCAAAGCCGATTCTAGTGCTGCTTCACAGCAAGCTAATTCCTCACACAAAGTAGCAAAGGAACCTACCTAGAAAAACTGGGTGAGGGACATCTCAATAATGAAATAAGCTACTAACCTAATGGCAGAATGGCTTTATGTGTTCATTCATAATCTATACTAGCTCAGGATAGGGAGTGAGATAGAGTCTGGAAAGAAAGAATCCACTCTGAGCCCTGTATCTCCAAGAAGAGAACCCAGTAATCCTAACCCGCAAGCACTGGCCATTTCTCCTGGAAAATAAAGAATGAACTCAGTATCAAACCCTAGAGTTTAAAGAAAGAGCTAAGGAGTTAGGAGAAGAATGCTAAGGAACAGACCTGAGTCTGCAGTGGCATGCCTTCCTACCTTCCAGACACCACCTTGCATGGCTACCTCGTAAATTCCTTAACTAAGACTAGGAGATTCTGCCCCTTGGGGCTACCATAGGGTTCTGAGAGTGACAGAATGGTGCTTGTTTTCAGAGTCACTTATGGTGAAGCAATAAAGCAAATGCAAATATTATAGAGCATCCGTGATCCACAGTGCCGCTGCTATGGGGGAGGCCCCCGTAACCACCCACCCATCTCTTGGATTCACCCTCCCACCTCAGAGACCACTCAACCTCAGTCCAACATATGGAAACAGCCCTGTTTTAAAAGGAAAGTTGTGAGTACTGTGGGCTTCTATTGATGATTATCAAATATTGGGTTTATGACCACCCTACAGCATTGCTTTTCCTCTGTACTGCTCATGCGGCGCAGTGGTTTGTATCTGTAATCTAAGCTCTCTGGGATCACAGGAAAAGCCTAATTGTAAGGCAAGCCCGAAAAACTTAGCAACTTGCTGAGATCCTGCCTCAAAATGCAAAAATGTGAAAAGGGAAAGATGACTTAGCTCGGTGCAAAGGCCCAAGTTTTAATCATCAGTATCAGAAACAGAAGTCATATCTGGTCTCTGACAGTCACTGATTATTTTAGCATATCAATTATACTTAATTATAAGTGGAGATCAGAGACATTGGTGGTTCTTGTGTTTTCTTTATTTTATTGTCTGTTAATCCCATCATGGATGAGTGATTTAAAAGAGAATTTTTAAAGCATGAAGAAAAAAAAGAATAATAAAAAGTGACTAAGTCAGTCATGACTTCAAAGAGTTAAATCAGCTACTCAGTGTTTTGTAACTATCATCTACAAAAAACTGAAGCATCATTAAAATACATAGCAATAGGTCAAAGTTTTTTATTTTTATAAATTGGCAATGAAGTTTATTCTCTTTCATTTTGAATCATAGATTTAGAGACAAAAATCAATCAATCTTAAGAATAGTTTTTGAGGTTTTATACCCAAAGAATATGGAGGGAAATATATCAAAATATCTGAAGTGATGTGTAATGACATTCAAGTGCCCTGGGAATTAATGTGCATTATGATGAAAGCTAAATGCAAAAGTTTCATTATTCTCATATACTGTCACATTGAAATATAAGGATAGCAATGCTAAAGAATTACCAGAATTTCTAGCAAATTTGCTTTAAAATAAATATTAGTGAAAATGATGTTTGGGTCCCAGAACAAATAAAATGAGTGATAAAGGGCTTTCATCAAAATGTATTTATTTTAATAATACAAACATCGGTAGAAACCAAAGAAACAATTACTATCTTCAGTGTGGAAAAGCACCATGCAGTAACAGCTACTTTTCAAATATGGGTAAATACAGAACTTCTTGAAGATACTTTTTATTTAGCCACAAATTTAAAATTTATGACTATAGAAGAAATTTCTAAATGAATTGACAACCTCATCCAAGATACTAACATAGACTAACAGTGGTAATTTGGGTTAAATACTCACATTAATGACAATTGGTCTCTAAGAAAAACTGTCTCAGGCTATTTAAGCTACTATGACAGATGCATAATACATTCTAAATTGAATCCACAAAGAAGATTTTTTTCTATTTGGTATGTACAATTATTTTAGCAAAGGTTTTTAAAACTCTTCTCATGGGATCACTTATAACAAGGAAAGATTTTCAAAAACTTTGCTAATCTCATCTTCAAAAAGAGATGAAGAATGTATACAAATTGTTGCCATTTATGCCTGATACGTAGGACTGGGGGTGTAGCCCAGTGGGCCACACTTCCCCAGAATGCACTGGGGCTGGGTTTCATCCTCAAAACAGAGACAAAGAAATTAAGTGAAGCACGTGGACTTTCACTTAGAAAGTCTTCAGTGTCATCAGATAATGAAAATGTCAAGTCACATTGGAAGATTTTTATTTAATCACTAATATTTATACGCATGAATTTGTAAATTAATTGAATTTGTGTAAATATATTCATTTAAGACATCTCGATTTGTGTGTATTAGTCAGGATGGACTGGATTAGGCTGTAATAATAAACGAGCTTCTCCTGCCTGAGACTTACCGATCAGGTCTGCACCTCTCAGTTTGTCCAGGGCACTGATTCGCGTGGGCGGCACTCATTTTAGATGGAAGGATCTGTGCACTGGCTCTTAGCAAAGCCCACAAGGAAGGGCCCTGCAGCGTTCCACCCACCACAGTGAGCCACGTGGCTTCATTTCAAGAGCGGGACCGCCTTGGAAGGAGTGGTAAGGACCGATGTCTGTGAGATTCCTAAGGGTGCCTTGGTGTCACATGTCACGGCCACTGAAGAAAGGAAAGGATGTAGTCATGACATACATAGAAATATGCATACCCGTTGCTTAGATTGTTGTTAAACTATGTTTAAACTTTTTTGCTGAGTTTGCCACAAACCATTTGGATTTTTATAGAAAGGCACTTGAAAGATTTGAAAAATTTCTTCATAAACATCTTCCCTGTCACAAAGCAATAGAGAGTAGAAAAGAAATTTTCACCATATATAAGCAAAGGTAGCACACTTCCAAGAATTCATCTTTATTATTTTATTGCACCAGATGCAAAGTATTTATTTCCTTTCCTAACTCCACAATCAAAATCTTGACCCTTTAGTCAACATAAAAACCTTAAAAAGCAAAACTTTTATTCAAAAATCACATCTTCACCTTCTGCTAAGCCAAATTAACTTTACCATTTACTAATCAAAAATATCATTTTTCTCACTGAGTAATATAATTTTAGGAATGCAATTTTGTAAAGTGATTAGATTTAGCATTACTTATATGTTCTTTAACAGAAAACATCATTTTGATTATACTTATATTTATGGTTGCTTCCTATTTATGTCAAGTGAGATATTTTTAAAATGCATAGCATTATATAAGTTGTTTTGAATATATGCTAACAAAAGTTAGCAAAATATATAGTAAACATTTAAACAGGACACAGATATAACTCAGGTTGTCCAGTGGGTCATGCAAACATTGATATCTGTAAAGCAGATTATAATGAATGGATTATAAATGATTATTCTTTTTATTTAATTGAAATCTTTATTGGTACATTATGTATACACATCATGATTGCCCTCAACAATGAGAATTTGTACCAGTATATGATACAACTTAATTCTCATTTTTTCCCATAACCCTACCCACTCTACCACCCCCATCCCCTATATACATAAACTTCGTTTCCTTTCTTTTTTTGTTATAATCTCATTATTTTTCCCCCTTCATCCTATTTCGCTTTGAGTATTTTCTATTTCACAATATATAACATACAGTTCCAGAACTCATTTACATCTTTATTTTCTCATACCAGAGAAAAGATGCGATATGTACCTATTTGTGACCTATTTATTTCACTTATGAGGATATCCTCAAGGTATATCCATTTAAGTAGAAATGATTCAAACTTATCATTTTTATGGCAGAGTAATACTCCATTCTGTAGAAGAACCACAGCTTTTTTATCCAGTCTCCAGTTGATGGACACTTGGGTTGTTTCCAAGATGTAGCAATCACAAACTGAGCTGCTATAAACATGGATGCACATATGTCCCTGTAATATGAATCTTTTAATTCTTTTGTGTATATATGTAGCAGAGTTATGGTTGGGTCAAATGGGACCTCCAATCCTAGCTTTTTGAGGAATCTCCAAACTGATCTCCACAGTGGTTGCAGGAGTCTACACTGCCACCAACAGTGGAGAAGGGTTTTTTCCTCCACAGTCCAGTATTTGTTGCTGGCTAATTTAGAAATAGCAGCCATTCTATGTGGAGTGAGATGAAATCTCAGTGTTGTTTTCATCTGCATCTCTCGAATAACTATTCTTAATTAAAAGAGAAAAGCAATAGTTTAACAACATTGTGAATTTAAAGTTATGTTTCCTTCATTAAAATTTTGAATCATAAACAAATTTTTGAAATGTTAAGAGTTGTAAAATTCTATTTCTTTTCTTTTTTAAAAATTGAATTCTTTATTGGTACATTTTATATATTGGTACAAATTCTTTTTTTTTCTTACTTATAGGATAAGTAAATTTTCTTTTTCCTCATATATGGAATTCTCTTTTTCCTTTTATAGAAATGCCCAAAATGTTATTCATGGTAGAAGTCATGAACAAAAAAAAAATCTGATACAAAAAGGAAATAAAAAAATAAAAGAATAATATTTTCTATGAACAGCAGAGACTACTAGTATAAATGAAGCAAATTAGCATCTGTCTTAAAGTATTTGAAGTAACACAAGAGTAATGTGAAAGTAATCTACCTAAAATTATTTAAATGTGACATTGAGGAGAGTAGAGTGGGGATTGAACCCAGGACATTGCCCGATGCAGTATTTTTATAACAAAATGTTTGTCAGTATCTAAATAAGTAAAGCATTCTCATATGTATGACCATTTAAAAATTATTACATTTTCTATCACTCTAAATTACTTATGGAGGATACACAAGAAAGTTAAGCACTTCCCAAATAATTTACTGCCAGGAAAGTTTCTTTGACACAGCTGGCTTTATGACAAGACAGGCAAATGACCACTTGAGTTAATTTTAAAGATGTTGAAAGTCCTCAAGCTCTTAAGAAACTATAGCAAAATTTTACTTCATTGGCTTATGATATAAAAGCTCATTTAAATCTAAATAATCTTAAAAAAGGCATTTCTAACCTATAGAGTGTTATTTGTAATATTCAATTATTTGTGCCTTTGTATTATTTGTAATTCATTAGCATGAACCAGGCTACTGTGGTATATGGTACTGGTTGCTGCTGGGTGTGAGTCTCCATGCCCAGTATGGTATGTAAGGTTACTGAGGAATCGAACCCGGGCCCTTGAGCTTTCAAGACAGGTGCCGGAACCACTGAGCTAACTCCTCGGCCCGTGTGTCTTTGTATTATTTGTAATTCATTAGCATGAACCAGGCTGCTGAGGAAAGAGTCTCATCCAAGGTGTTAGCTGAATATTAGAAGTGTAATGAATACAAGGACTTGAAAAATGTGCTCTATAGGCAAATTTTAAAATTTTTGCAGTTCTACCTGCACATACCTCTGACAGTACATCTAACATCTGGTAACATCCCCAGTGCCTGGAAAGTGTCCAGGGCTTCGACCTGGAGTTCAAAGCTGCGAGGCCAGCCAGCGTGTGGGGCTTCCCAAGAGAGCTGTTAGCATTGTCCTCATGGAGTAAAGAGTTTCTTCTCGTTTTCCCAGGGTCACTTAAGACACTGTCGGGTTAACTTTCTGTACTTTTCCTAGTGAGTAACTTAGACCCCATTCTTCCACCTCCCTCTCAAGTGTAGTTCTCTGACCCTTGTCAAAGATACATTTCCAGGTAGTGAAGTGAGGCAGGAAAAGGAGACATTCTTGAAGGAACTTAAAGTGTTACTCCAAAGGACACCGTAAGTGCAACAGGCTTCCGCTAATATGGAGAAAGTTTCAGTGATTGTGGGTGAAGATTGAACTGCCACAATATTCCTTTACTCCCAAGTCGAAGCAAAGCCCAGATTGTCTCCATTCTCTGAAGGCTGAACAAGCTGAGGAAGCGTCAGAAGGAAAGTTTGAAGCCAGCAGAGATTGCTTCATGAAAGAACCAATTTCCCCAACATAAAATTGGAAGAGAAACAACAAAGGCTGATCAAGATGCTACAGCAAGCTATCCAGCAGACTTAGCTGAGGTCATCGATGAGATTTTTAGTGTAGATAAAACGGTCATCTTGTGGGAAGAGGAGGACATCCAGGACTTTCAGAACTGCAGAAGAGTTAATGGCTGACTTCACACTGCAAAGGACAGGCTGTCTTTTTAGAGGCTAATGCAGTTGGTGAGTTTAGGCTGAAACCAGGCTCATTAACTAGTCCAAAATCCTAATGCCCTGAAGAATTGCACTAAATCTGTTTTGCCTGCACTCTATAAATTCAACAACAAAGCCTGGAGGAGAACACATCTGGTCACAATATGGTTTACTGAATACTTTAAACCCATTGTTGCAACCTAATATTAAGATAAAAGTCTCCCTTCAAGACATTACTGCTCATTCACAATGCACCTCCTCTGGCACAGCCCGGGCAGAAATGCACAAGGCTGATGCTTTAATGTCTGCTAATGCAACATCCATTCTGCAGCAAGGATCTAGAAGTAATTTTAACTTTCCAGTCTTAATGTTTAGGAGATACATTTTATAAAGCTGCAACTACCATAGGTGTCCATTCTTTCACAGAGGGGAAGTAAGTTCAGAACCTTCTGGAAAGGATTTTCCACTCAGCGTGTCATTAGGAAGATTTGTGATTAATGCAGGGAGTCAAAGTATCATCAGTAAGAGGAGTTTGGATGGAGTGGATTCCAACTCTCATAAATGATGCTGCAGAGTTCAGGACTTCGGTGGAGGAAGTAACTACAGATGTGTTGGAAGGAGAGCCTGAAGAAGTGACTGAATTGCTACAACCTCATGACAAACTTTTAATGCATGAGAAGTTTTTTCTTGTGGATGAGACAATAAAACGACTTTTTGAGATGAAATCCACTCATGCTGAAGATACTGTGAACACTGCTGAAAAGACAACAAAGAGTTTAAAATGTTTGATAAACTTAGTTGATGAAGCAGCAGCAGGCAGGGAGGGGTTGGATCCAAGGTTGACCGATACTACTGTGGGAAAAGGCTGTGAAATAGCATTGTGTGCTTACAGAGACATCTCTGTAAAGATGCACTAGCCAGATTTCCCACTATTGAGACACAGTACTCCATGATAAACACAACTTCAAGGATCTGAAGCTGAGCTGGCCTCACACTGCCTGGGAATTCTGGTCATTGTTTGGATATAAGGCAGAGGGATCATGGTAGAAGCAGGAGAGCGAGACTGCTTCTTTATGGGGTGAGGAAGCAGAGCAAGGGAAGAGTGCCAGAGAAAAGGGAGCAAGGGACTAGACACAGTTCCAAGACTGACCATCTGCAGCCTGCACAGACACCCTCTGAAGGTGCTACATCAATCCCTTGGAGAGATCTCAAACAAAATCAAGTAGAAACCACCTCAACTACCACATCTCACCCCTGTCAACTTGTAACCCAAACCCATCTCCTTAAGCCTTGCTTAACTTCCTAATAAACACAAGAGCAGGTTCATAATTCTTCCTAACATGATAACATTATTTTTCCTGTGACCACAAACACAACTGTCATTTTCCATAGAGTCTTAAAATTTCCATCATATTTCTAAAAGCCCAAGTCAAAATGTCTTCTGAGACTCAGACAAACTCATAGCTTTGTGGACCTCTGCAAGATAATAATAATAGTAATAAAGCTACAGAGCTCCAAAGTATGATGGCCTACAGTAAGCATTACCATTCCAAGGGGAAAATAGGGACTAGAAACAAATATGATCACAGAACAAAACCCAGTGGGGAAAAAATTGAATCTGGTAGGTTCATGTATGGCATCCAGGGAGATACCGCAAGGCTATGACATAGAAGTTCCAGAGTGCTTGGAGATCCCCAGCTCTACAACCTGTTGACTGCAGACCCAAGTTTTCTTCAGTTGGCTCCACTCCCTTGTGTGGCTTCCTCTGCAGGTGCTTCAGTTTTTCAGTATCTCTGACTTCTGGGGTCTCCACCGCACCTTGTCACTAGTCTGTCTTAGTTTGAACAAAATCCTAGAGTTGTTACTGCTCTCTGAGGCAGTTCTGGAAGTCTCTTTCCTGAATGTCTTTAGTTGTGCTATGGTGGCTGCCTCAGTGTCCTGAACTGATGCCAAATATTTACTTTTCATAGCTGTTTTCACTTTGGGGAAGAGCCAGAAGCCTCAGGCCATTATATTTGGTGGATAAAGTTGTTGAGAACACACTGTAATGTTTCTACAGGACAGAAATAGTCAGAACCATCTTATATTGAGGGGGTCACATAAAATATGGTGAAAGTTTAAATTTTAAAATATTATTATAATAAAAGGAACTTTGCCATTAGTCCTCATTAAAGCGCTCAGAATGTTCTAATTTCCTTAAGTTATTCTCATGCCATAATTCTCAGCAATATGTTTTTCACTGTAATAAGTTTTTTAAAAATTTTTTAAAACATTTATAATGTCTTTCATTTTCTTCTTATACTCTGGATTCGAGAAGACTATTATTTGAACATACTTATTTTTATTCTATGGGTTGTCTTTTTACTTTCTTAGTAACATCCTTTGAAACACAAAGGTTTTTAATTTTGATCCCAATTTGTAGTTTTTCTTTTCTTTTGCTTTTGATATGAATCTGAAGAAGATATGAATTTGTTTGTCATAACTAAGATACTATTGCCTAGTCCAGCCTCACAAAAACTCAAGTATGCATTTCCCATGTGATTTATAGCCTTGGCTTTTACACATAGATCTTTAATTCACTTGGTAGTAACTTTGAATGGCACACTTCGATCTTCATGCTGATATTTTAATTGCACTTAACATTGCATCATTATCCACTGGATTTCTTCTTCCTCTAGTTTTTTGTCTCCTGGAATAATACACATGACATACTCTGGTGCTAATAAATGATTATTTCTTTAAAACTGAATTAAAATCAATTCAAAGACTTACTCAGTGACCTTAATATGCCACCTCAAATTTGCTAGCTTTTGTCCATCAAAATAATTCTCATGGCTACACCAGTAATTGTTACTTTCAAGTTTGTATTTGCTTTTCTGTGACAACTGGCTAGGGAAAGAGATCATACAAAACTCCTGCAAGCTGATATAATTTTATACATACTTGTACTTTGTATGTTTTTTGTTTCATTTAATTATTTCCTCTCTCAAAATTTCTCCTTAGCCCCCAGAGAAAAATTTTAAACAATGCAAAACAAAATAGAGAAACACTAATAATTTATTTTATCAGTGATAGCCTTCTATTACAGACCTACACATGTCAAGTTATTAGAGAACACCAAAATTGTCTACGGACATACCAGAATAAATTGCTTTGCTTTTCTCAGAATGGTTAAAAACTATTTTGCTTATATTTTCATTACAGTGAAGTGAGAATCAGAAAATTAGAAAGGGTGCTGCAGAGGTCATTGGATAGAAAATAAAGCTTTTATTTATAAAGAATATAACTTTGGTCACACAAATCAGAAAACTTAAAAATGTGGAGAATTTGTTTTAAAAAAGTCTTTTCAGATGCAGTGCTAAATATTGGCTCAGAATTCATAGTATCTTTTCTATTAACTAAATTTTATAGTTAAAATGTCCTTATCTCCTATAATCTCAAGCTTTTGATATCAAAAATGCATACAAACTACCAACTCTTATCATTAATTGCTTTCGGTGGAAAGAAGCTCCACTGTAAACTGCACAAGCAAAACAACTTCCTGGAACGCAGTGGAGACTGTTGGAGCAGGAGCTGTAATCTAGATACTGTGGACTTTTTTGGGTAAAAAAGACTTTGCAGGCAGGAAAAGTGCAGAGAAGCAATGGTGGGAATGTCCAGGCAGTGGTCACAGTGATCACCAGCAATGGAGAAAGTCAGTCATTTCCAAGGAAGTCTTTCTAAGACTTCATCTAAGATGAAGAAACGCATCTTTCTAAGACTTCCTTGGAAGTCTTCCTTTCCACAGTAAGAGAAAAAGCTCTGATAGACTGGTTCTAGAGGGGAAAGTGTGGCCAAAGAGGCCTGAAGACAAGCATGTGAAAGAAAGATTCTATGTCAAAAACATCTGAAAATAATCTTTAAAAAAGTGAAACACATTGCAATTAAGTACTAAGAAGCACAGCTGAGGTGTATTTAACATTTTTGTCTTGTTTTGAGTGGCCTGCTCTGATGAGGAATATTGAGTTTCTTAGAGAGGAAAAAGAGTCTCAATGATAGCTCCATGTATTTCAACGTTAATAAAGACACAAAATCAAAACCAACCATTAAAATCATTTGCAATGAAAAATTACTGACAGATTAACCATAGAAAATATGGATATATATTAAAGGTACTGTTTGTTCTCTGTGTTGATCCTAACTCAACTGTTCACTCTTACATCGTGTTGGATAAGAATGGAACAAAGGGAAAATATCACATCCAAGTTAGGAATGTATGGTTTGGGGACAGTTTCATTCTACAAAATTATTACAGCATGTAGACAGTCACAGTAACAATTGTTCCTAAGCCCCGATTGCTGCTGCTAATTGTGAAAATTCACATGAAGAAAGAAAACACAGGGTGCTGAGTCGCTCAATTAATTTCCTCTTATTTTCTGTTAATAAAGAAAAATTTAATATCTCTTCTACCATCAACTCTTTTTAAATGTATACTTTTACAATTTAAAAAGTACCCTTCCCTTTTTGGTGAGATATTATTTTAATCATGTTAAGCAAGTGTAAATTATATGCCAGGTGTGATTCAGTCATTTATTCTGTGACTATCAATGGAAGCAGCAGGGATCTAGAGGAAAGGTTGATTGAAAACACAGTTTCCTTTCTTTGGGTGTTTATTTACATTTACACTGAGGAAAATTTGTATGTAGAGCTTGACCTGGTGCAAAGCTTCAGACACAATCAAAGCTGTTGAGAGGTGTAGAGTGACAGCGATCACTGGTGAAGCTGGGGTTAAGATGAAGAAACGCATCTGACATCACTCAGTCAACTAGCAGTGCAGACAGCAAGGGTGCCCTCTGTGACTCTGCAAGGCGGCCCCCTTAGAGTAAGTCTCCTGAGGCTGAGACAGTTGAAAATATCAGCTCAGACACCCTGCTGTCCCCCTATCTTTCCCTGAAGATGCCCCACAGGCATTAAGTCACAGGGGAGTCTAAGACCAACTTCCCTCCCCTCCTGCACAGGTCTCCTCATGCATTTGCAGTCTAGTCAAGAACAAGAACAGTCTCCTGATCACAGAATCCACACACATACAGCCCATATCTTCAGGCTTTACCTTCATGTTGCAACAAACTTCTGCATGTGATTAGTATCCTGAGCATTCATCTCTTATGTTCTCCCATTGGAATGGCGACTCTCACCTTCCCAAATCCACACCAAACCAGTAGATTCCGAACTGACTTTCCAACCCCTAGGTTTATATGCTTCTAAGTATCAGTTATTAAACTAATTTTATTACTATCTTACTTAAATGCACCACACTTTCTCTCTCCTTATGAAGCTAAGCCTCACTTGTCTTGGCCCCTTAACAAACATTTAATGCCTCCTTTAATCAGATATTTTCCTCTTTCTGAAATTTTATCTTCAGCATCTCTGCTATATGTTAACAATATCTAACACAACTTTTCCTGAAGGTAACAAGTTTTATGCTGTGAGAATTTCCCTACCAGGACTTCTGTTGTCCTCTCTGCTTTGCTTGGTCTTATTCACACTATAATCCTTTAGTTCTCTATTCAAATGTATCTCCTCAGTGAACTTTTACCTGCCTCAGAACAAGAAAAGTGTTCACCTTTGTCTTTATTCCATTCTTAGTTATGTCATATATAATGTTATCTTAGAATACTTGTTCATAATCTTCTTCCTACAATGGTGTGAATGTGAATTATTTAACCTTAGGACTGTTGCCCACACTAAGATTCTCAAAATGTGTTAAATCTTCAAGTAAAGACTTGTGTAACTGAAACATATGTGTGCATGCTACTGTGGGGTTGCAACTGTAAAAGGTCATATATAACAAATCTAAGAGGCATCTCAATTAATTCAGCAAATACAGGTGGCAGATTAGAGAGGATTCCACCAGCATTTCTGAGGACATGTATAGCTCCAGTATGGAATGTGTCAGTTGAAGGAGGAAAGACAGCAGAAGATTTATTTACAGTTTCAGCTCAAAATATGGAATAAGTTGAAGTGCCATTATTTCATATAAAGAATATAGGAAGTCCAAAAGCTGCTGCATGGATTCAGTGCAACTCTGATTGAAATCTCAATGACATATTTCACAGAACTAGAGAAAACAATCCAAAAATTCATTTGGATCTAGAG
Organism: Petromus typicus; assembly: GCA_004026965.1. Lineage (NCBI taxonomy): Eukaryota > Metazoa > Chordata > Mammalia > Rodentia > Petromuridae > Petromus > Petromus typicus. The sequence goes on along the minus strand of PVIR01014214.1, from coordinate 9,444 downwards.
GAGACCTAGAATAGTCAAAGCAATTCAGACAACAAAGATAAGGGAGGGGGTGTCACATCCCTAACTTGAAACTATACTACAAAGCCACTGTGATAAAAACAGCATGGTATTGTCATAGAAACAGACCGAAGAATCAATGGAACAGATTGGTGTATGCAGAAACAACTCCAGGTATACTAAACCACCTTATCTTTGACAAAGGAGCCAAACGCTCTCACTGGAAGAAAGACAGCCTCTTTAATAAATGGTACTGGAAAAACTGAGTTTCATTCTGCCAAAGATTAAAACTAGATGCATATTTTTTACCATGCACTGAACTAAAATCAAAATAGATCAAAGATTGAAATATTAAAACAAACACTAAATTTGCTGGAAGGTAGATTAGGTAGAACTCTTGAAGATATTGCCATAGAAAAATACTGTATGAACAAAACTTCAGTTGCACTAGAGCTAGCAGAATCAACAACTGGGATCTAATTTTTTAAAAAATTTTCTGTACTGCTAGAAAAACCAGTAACAGTGAGGAGACAATCCACAGTATTCAGGAAAAACTACCAACTGTTTCTCAAACAAAGAACTACTACCAAGGATATATAAATAATTCTGAAAACCAGACCCACTCAAATTTAAAGACTCAATCCAAAAATTGACATATGAGATGATCAGATATTTCTCAGATGAAGAAGTAGAGGTAAGTATCAAATAAACATACGAAAAAATACTCAATATTATTTGTCATTCAAGAGAAGCAGATGGAAACAACTCTGAGATTCCATCTCACTTCAGAAAGAATGGCTGCTCTCAAGAAATCAACCTATAACAAATGCTGGTGGGGCCGTGGGGAGAAAGGAACCTTTCTGCACTGATGGTGACAGTGTAGACTGGTGCAACCTCTGTGTAAATCAGTGCAGATATTCCTTAGAAAAGCTAAGATTAGAGGTCCCATTTGACACAGCTGTTTCCCTCCTGGGTGTGTTCTTGAAAGAGATGAAAGCATCACACGCCACAGCAGTATATGACTGTGCATATTTATAGAGGCACAATTTGTAACAGCTAAATCTTGAAAACAGCCCAAATGCCCATCAGTCAGTGAGCAGACAAAGATGTGGGTTTATTTTTAATATATTAAATGGAGTACTACTCAGTCATAAAGAAAGATAAACTTGAGACATTTTAGAGCTGAATAGACCCACACTCTTACCTTAAATAAATAAGTCACACATATTTAAATACCAAATTGTTTCTTTGATGTGAAAAACTAAAATATAAATGAAGATCAAAATATATAATAGATATTGTGAAAAAGGAAGAAAACATTCAAAGGGAAAGGGGAAATTGGGGGAGCAGGGGAAAGAAAAGAAAACATTGAAGAAAAGAAGGAAAAATAGAAACAAAGCTTATGTATATGGGGGAGGGGCTGAAGGGAGGGCAGTGGAATGGGATGAATAAAGAACCAAGATAAGTCATGTACAGGTACAAATTCCCAATTATGAATGTGATCCTAACGTATGTTTAAAATGTACCAATAAACTCAACAACAAAAAAGACTACGGGAAGTCAACCAAAATTGGGGTATGCATCCTCCTGGTAGGAGATCTCAGTTGTTCGAAGGACACGGTAGATATCTATACACACATGAAGATGGAGGAGGATGTTATTATCATGTTATTGTCACTGCCATAATTTCAGTTAAAATTATATGACTGAGTTAACAATGAAGGCAGATCCCCCATAAACCAGAAAGAATTTTGAAAAGAGAATCTTGTTGCCTCTGTTTTGATGATACTCTTCTATACACAGTGCCTTCTTTAAAAATAGTGTAAAAATAAAGAAACGACATATGATCCCAGGGGCAATGTAAAACAATATCACCTACCTCTCTCTTGTACATTCTGAGAGCACCTGAGACACACTGTGAACTTTCCTAATGGTTCAAAGCTTATGCTTAATAAAAATAATAATGAAATACTACGTTTTTGTGAGTACACCTGGGATTCACTGGAAGAGAGTATATGGTTCTTAGCTGAATAGTTATTTAAATACCAACCAAAGTAATGACCATCAAGTGCCTTTATTCTACGTAATTGACCATCAGAGAAACCGTAACATGTGGACCAGGGTACACCTGGGTCTTCACGTTGTCATTCATCCATAAAGTTCGAACATTCCCTTGTCTAAGATCCCAGTATGCCAGGACAGAAGCTGTAAAGTTTGAGACAACACAGAAGAATAGATCTCAGTTTTAGAAAGAGACTATAAATATTATTAATGCCATTTGTATGTAAAAGAAAGACCTCTTTTAGAAGATAATAGCGATTGTTGGGGAGACCTTGGTTTGTACACGACACACTTGACCTTTCTGTAAGAATGTATTGGCTGCTGGGCACAGGTCATACAAGATGCCCCCGTTCTCTCTCTTTGGGGCTGACTGTTCCTCAGATAAAATAGATCCCACCTCTTGGATTAGTCTGCCTCTCCCAAGATGGCTGCATTCCACTCTGCTTCAGTAAAACAAGCAGCCTGAATCTAACTCATTCACAGTGGACTGAAGTAGGCTGTAAGCAGTACAAGTCTCAATTCCACCGGTTGGAAAATGACATGGGTTCCCTGAAGCTGAATCTTACATTAAATTTTAATATAGGTATGCCTATGTTTGCCTTACGTTAAACTTACATTATGCAGACATTTGTTTCACATAAACTGTTGGTAAATGTTCCTTATGTACTCTCTGCTTATCTTTTAAAAATTGATAGGAAGAGATTCTGAGCTCAAAATGTGTATCCCTTTAAGTTTCACGTTTTAGCTCATTTCTCGAACATGCAAAGATCTTTACAGGTAGTTATTTGCCCTCTAACATGACTCACTTGTGGCCACTATGGCACTGAACAGATTTAATCACTTTGGTTCCTTCTTTAGTGCAGTGATGAAACTGTAAAAAGACCTTGGAAAGCCCTGTCTTGTGCCCCTGCTCATTTTTCCATTGATTGTCCTCAGTTGCTGACATCTTGTATGATTCAACATTCTTGGATAAAATTGATCAAATAACATGATTTCCATTAGTTGAACTATAAGGCAGCCAAACTTTTTGGTCTTATCCATAAACTGTGCGAGACATAGATACACACATCGCTAACAGTTGAGATGCTTTCCCCGCATTCGGAAGCTTCCAGTGTCGTCAATGATCCTACCTGGTAATAAATCGTCCATGGGAGTCCAGCCCTTATGCAATACACTGGCTTGCATTGGTTGTCATTTTCTTTAGTTAAGAGCCTGACTGAGTAATGTCTTATACTCCCTTATAGAATTATACTGGAACTGATATAAAATTGATCATATTTAATATGAAGACTTTTCTTCATCCTCTTTTAAAAATAGTATGATGATATTGGTAAAGTCACCTAAAACTTCTCTTTATATGGAGAATTTCAAAATTCTAATATCCAGAATCTCCATTATACATGTGAACTCATCCAATATTCTTTACTTTGGTACATATTGAGTATCTCAGACTATTTTCTTAGTTCTCACTCATTGGCTTCCAGATCTCTCTTTGTAAAAATTTAAAAAGTTTTCTGTGTTTCAGAACTTTATTATTTAAAAAGTAGTAAGAATAAAATAAATTGGTCAGTCCAACATCATCTTATACCATCTTCCCAAGTGAAACTACACAAATGATTTTTGGCTTTGTTCTGATTTTATTTTTTTAAACCCTATGTTATTCAATCTACTGCTGTATAATTATAAAGTAGAAATTGAACCAATTTTTTATGGATATCCTTAGCTATTTTTATGGATATCCTTAGCTCTTTCCTATATCTGAAGTTGTGATTTTCAAAATTTAAGTTCAATAGAAAAATTCACTTAGAAGTCTAGATATTTTGTCAATTCAGAAAAACTTGTAACTAGACTCACTGTAAAGTCTCATCCTTGCTGCGTAGTATTAAGTTTTTCTCATTTTTGTGTTGTACTGTTTTCTCTATAAATTTGGGAGTCCTCTTTGATCACAACCACTTGTTCATAATGCTATAACTTCTGTATCACTTTTATTTTTGTTTAGCACATTTAAATTTTTATTGTTTCCTTATTTTTAAAATAAAATTAATATTAATATGGTGAAAAGAGTACAGTATTAAGTAATTTCATCTCATCCTGTACCTTCTCCAATCCTGTAGTAAGAAGCAAGTATTTTTAGGAGTTCTAATAGTCATTTATTTACTTATCATACTCTAAAAAATACACTGATATTTCTTGATTTGTCATTTGTTTTTCTTGGAATAAGAATTAAGTAGTCTCAAGCACCTTCGTCTGTTTGTCTCATAATGTTACTAATTCTACTGTTACATTATTTTAACTCAGTCACTGTTACTTTTGTAACTTTGATAGCATTATCTATGGATCTTGATCCAGCAATTTAAGACAGTCACTCCTTCTACTGAATATCCTGACACTCCTACTTTTCTTCCACATCTTCACTTTCATCTTATAAACCCTGTCAATTTGTCTTTATGTCTCCAATGGCAACATCAATCACTTCAGGTTTTATTTGTAATCCTAATGTTTGTGTGTGTTGAGTCTTGGCCCTCAAGGAGTGGATTCACCTCATTGCAGCTACGTGGCTGGTGCTCCAGAAAGAACAGCCTCCAACTGATGACATTATTTTCTTCTCTGTGTCTAATGTGCCCCAGACAGTGTGAGATGAATGTTGATTTAATATGAAATAAATTAGTTTTTCTAGACTTTTTATATGCATGTGTATATTTCAGTTCTCTGAATCAAAGTAAAAAATCATGGTCATTTTTTATTTTGTTTCATAAATCAACTACCTTCTTGGTATAGCTGTTAATTTGTCCCAAGATTTCTCATTTTCTCTACATTTTATTGGTTGAGAGAATATATTCATTCCTCAACATAATATTATTCAGTTATCTATCACTATGATTTATTCCGTTCTTTTAAAAGTCATTCTGCTTCATACCCACTGACTTTAGAATATGATTTGAACTCACAGTGAATAAGTCATCCTCTATGTTTTGCTGCATTCTTAAATCAGTTACTCAATTAAATAGTTTTTATTTTTAGCTTTGTTTGCCAGGAATCAAGAAATGACTTCAGAAAATTTCCACAGCAGAAATTCATCAGAAGTGAACTTATTTATTGCTGCAAGAATTACAGATGTCATCTATAGTTTATAGATTCAATTGATTACCAGTTGGATTAAGGATATAATTATAGATTAACTGATTATAAATCTGTTGTCATTGGCATTCTGTTTTATGAGTTTTATTCTTTCTGTGTATCTCTTTTATTCCAATTTTATGCTAGTTATATTTAGTGTTCTGATATTTCACAAGGATTTATCTACATGTAAAATTTTAAGAGCTATGTTTTAGTTATTATATAGATTTTTATTTAGTTTTTATTTTTAAACCAAACAAAACAATTTTGGCATTTATTGTGTTTTTCATTGTTCTTAGTTTTGTCTTCTTATTTATCATATAATTAAATTTACTTTGGTGGACCATACTCTGAATTTCAGACAAAATTTTCATTGAAACAAATAAAATACAAAGCTACTTAATCCATCATCCTCAAATATTTTGTGTGTACAGTCCCTAAGTCAATTTCATCACCTACCCACAGAGCTCTTCTAGTGAAACTTTCATTGCTGTAGACTGATCCTATAGATATACTCTTTAGGGAGAGGGTTTGAGGCAACTTCCTTCACACCAAAGAGCACTTTTGAGGTCTACTAGTGCGTATCACCTGCCCTCTACGTCTGGAGTTGTAGCCCATCTTCTGGATATGCCACAGGTTATTCATTCTTTTACCAGTTAAGACACTGGGTTATTTCTGGTTTGAGACTGTTGTAAATAAGACAGCTGTAAACATCCACAATTAAGTTATGTGAACACAGGATTTCACTTCATCTGGGTGAATAACTAGGAGGATGTTTGCTGTCTATCTGATGTGTGTGTGTGTGTGTGTGTGTGTGTGTGTGTGTGTGTGCGTGGAATATGTTTGAAAGGGTCACACTCTGCAAATCCTGTAACACTGTGCCTGCCTAAAGCCCAATGGAATTTCCATTTTGTTGCCAGCATTTGTATTATGTAGTTTTTAATCTTAAGTTTCTGTTGCTATCATGTAATGTTTTCAATTTTCATTTCTCCAGTAACTGGCAATATTGAACTTTTATTCATGGGCTGATTCAGCACCTGTGCCTGTGTAGTGTGGTGCCTGCGCATCTATCCCCCATGTGCAGTGCAGTGTTTTCTTGTTATTGAGTTTAGAGTGTTCCTAATATGTTCTCTGTACAGCTCCTGTGTCAGATACAGACTGTGTAGACATTTTCTCCATGGCTGTACTTAGTGTTTTTATTTCCTTAGTAATAATTTCCACAGAGAAAAACTTTGTGATTGTGATGAGCTCCAATTTACTTTTCTATGGATTGTACTTTTAGTGTCATGACTAAGAACTTTTCACCTAAGCCAAGGTCTCTGAGGGTTTTTCCTTTGCTTCTTCTACAAGTTTTGAGTTTTACACTTAATAATTTGACTCATTTGGAGTCAAAATTGTAATGATGTGACTCATTCGGAGTTCACATTTGTAATGATGTGACTCCTAAGTCAAGGATTTTTGAGATACTTATGTAAATAAGGTCTGCTAACAGGATTGTATGAGAATCAATCCTTCATTGACCTCCTGCTTCAGGATAGACAGTTAAGGACAATTGTGAGTATAAGAAACATTCTCCTTTTTTCTCTTCAGGGAGCCCTTAGATTCTCATGTTGCAAGTAGTGTTTTAGTTTTTTGAGTTTACACACTCTGGTTCGAGCCTCTTTTGTTCTACCTGCTGGATACTTGTTGCTGTGGCAATAGGTGGGATTATCAGCAGAACAGTGCTGGCAGATGAGATGAATTCAAAGACCCTCTAAACCACCGTAGGCACCGCCTTTCTCGAAGCGCAGAAGTGAGTGTGAGCAAACAAGGGGGAGACACAGATGAATGGAGAGATCGTCAGTCATGATGGCTGCATTTAATGACCAGCTTCCCAGAAGAAGCTTCCTGGCCTCTTCCATGAAGATACAGAGCAGGGTTCTGTGCAGAATGGAGCAACTTGTTCCCCAGGATTGGACCAGGGTACCTCGCATCATTCTTCCTCAGGCACTTGCAGACAGGAGGTTAAGAAAGAAGTGCATAGAACCAAAACTAATGGTGGTCCTTGCCCACGTGAGTGCTAGCTGGTGAGAGCTCTAGCTGGGGAGAGATGAGAACAGAGCAGCATAGGTGTGAGGGGAAGGCCATGCTCAGTGACAACAGGGACTGAGGAAGACAGTGCAGGGATTTGCCCAGTCTGGGAGCAGAAAAAGTGGGAGCTGAGAGTTTCACCTGCTGCTTTTAACACACTGATCTGTGAAATCTCAAAATCAACCACTGACATCATCTACCTCCAAACTCAATATCATCTACCTCCAAACTCAATATCATCTCCCTCCAAACTCAATATCATCTCCCTCCAAACTCAATATCATCTACCTCCAAACTCAATATCATCTACCTCCAAACTCAATGCCTGGTTGTCATCTAGTCTCTTCTTGATGATTTCTGCAAAGCCAGTGTTTTGCAAAGACAGAGATTAGTCCTCATCATAAAAGAATGTTTCCTTATCTCTCCCTCTCTTTTGTGTCCTTATCCCTCACTTCATTATCTTATGAAAAATATTTAATATATGTTTGCAAAAATAGTGAGTGCATGTATGTAATACATCTTAATATTTTTCTGTCTCCTCCATCAATTCCTTTCTCTCTCTCCATCTCTTGCTCACATTGCCATTTGCAAAAGATTCTCTCACACCAAGATTTTCTTTTGGTTTCTCACTCAAGAGAAACCAAGAAATATTTAAGTCACAGAGGCTCTTTTGAAGAGAAAGGAAAATATTAGGGAAGTAACCCTGGCTGAGAGAGGAAGACACCCCAGACCCTTGTCTCCAGCAGGGTGTAAAATACACTGGCAGCTGTGAAGGAGGCCAAAGTGCTGTGAGGAGCCACATCAGTTCCAACCCACAAGGGCACAAGACTGTTGGAAGAGCCTAGGTAGCTCCTTGGGTTGTAGGTCAACGGCATCAAAGCCTTGCTATGTGATTGAGGGCCACTTGAAGAATACTATCAGCAGAGACATGGTGGAAATGGTGGACTGTACAGGACAGATAGCCTCCTGTGCAGTGAGGCAGACTACAAGCCCTTCACTGTGGATGTGACTTTACTCTTGACCTTTGGTTCTTTGTGTGAGCTTTGATAAGAACTCCGTGGGTTGGGGTGGGACTGCAACATGTTTGCTGCTGACATGTGTGGCGATATATATACAAGTAAGAGTAAAAATGCATAGGAATTTGATACTGTAATATGTAAGCACATGGATTTTATACATTACTGACTACAAAGTAGTTTTTTAAGGCTGAATCTGATTCCTCAGAAGTTCTGTTCAATAGAACAAGGTAGAATGTAGTGTGTTACTGGGGCTATTTTACAATTTGAAATTTTTTGTACAACTGTCTCAAAGGGTCTTTTTAATGTTTAATTTCTCCTTACCACTTTCACAAAAATGAAAAGAAAAGGAAAATATTCTTCCAAAATAATTTCAACCCACTGTTGTGACCAAACCCATTCAGGATTGCCTCAGGCTAAGGCCAGTCCAGGTATCATTTTCCAGAGAAATATGCTTCTTTATAATTCATGGTTTTAGTCTTAACAAGATCATCTCAGAAGTCCCTCAACTGCTGGGGTTTTTCGCTTATGATTTTTTTTTCATTTTCTAGTCCTATGATTTAAAGAGCAAGCCAAATGATTATTTTGCAAAACTTTATTTCATGGGAAATGAGCTGTAAGTATCATTGTTTTAGGAGCCCCTGGTTTCTCCCATCCTTGTTGGGGTCTGAATGTCCGGCGGGCTTGCTGTTGTGTTGTGGTGGCTACTGTTCTTAGTGGCGCTTGTCCTTGACCGGGACATCTCAGGCCTGGACTCCAGCTCTGTCAGAGCCAAACGCCCACAGCTGTGGAAGCTGAGTGTCTATCATCCCATCACACGGCACAGGCAGGGATGAAGGAAAACGACTTTCACACCTCACAACTCAGCCTCTCCTATCCCAGAGGTGCTGAAGACAGCTGAGCATTCCGATGGGGAGCAGACAAAAAGGTGTTAGATTGTGAAATAAAACTTCAGAAGCTGAGCTTTTGAAACATGAAATCTTCACACTTGTCCCTGACCTCTCTGGATACCCAGGCAGTGCCAGAATGCCTATCACAACATAACGCTGAAGTCTAATCTCTCGGAAGTATTTTTTGTGACCAACACATTATTCTGAACTTGGATGTTACCAACCAGAACAAAGGGAAAGAAATTAGCTGGAAGGTCAGGAGGCTTTGCTTTAAATTAATACCTTCAACTAAT
>PVIR01014213.1:0-40528 GCA_004026965.1 Petromus typicus | reverse complement strand
GCTTTGACTGTGAGAAGGAACTGGAAAGAATCAAATAGAGGAGGAATATGATGGCACTTGTTCCTTAGGATTATACTGGCCACATGTGGGAGAGCCATAGGAAGGAGAAACATACAGTAACAGTGCGTATGGCCATAGGAGTGCAGGAGGCAGAGTCCATTTAGAACTCACAGCACCTGCAAACCACTGACAGCCTGAAGCAGTGTGAGTTCAGGGCACATAGCCAGAGGAGGGTTTCTGATTCTGATGGTGGATGCACTGCCTGGAGACCAGCTCAGCCCCAGGGATGTCTTTTCCCTCTGGCTAGGAATTGCTGACAGAGACTGTGGGTGACACTCACTTCCTGTGGTTTTCATGGAGTGAACGTTGTTACCATTCAACGTGTGGAAACATGGATAGATGGAGGGCTCACTGGCCTCTTTTCTTACACTTGCATTTCAGTCACTCCTAAGATCCAAACTAGTTAGTAACACTTTTCAAAAGTCTTTCAAACACAGAATAAAATACTGCTTGGCATCTTTTTAACTTTATCCTTTGCACCAAGCAAGAAAATATGGTGCTGAATTATTTAGATAGTTCACGAAGAAAGAAAACAGACCAGTCTTAACTGGATATTGCTTCTCTTCTTTATCCAGACACAACCTGAGTTTAGGAAAGAAGGATTTTTCACCTGTTCCTCCCCAACCCCTGCAGGCCCCGTGGACTGGAAGGGAGTATTAATCCTGTCCACCCTGCTACCTCCACCACTGGTGGCTTTTATTCTAAGGAAAGACTGAGTTGGGAGTGTCCCCTATTTGCTAATATGAAGGATGTTGACTGCTTTGCTAAATTCGTCTGGTTAGCTCCATCCCCTGGATTTTTCTTTTCTCCAAGGGCACCTCTGACTCTAATCCTCTCCCTGGGCCCACCTGGACGCTTCTGGGGTCTGTCAAATCACTCTGCATCTAGAAGGGGAAAGAGGGTCTGTGGAGGACCTACACAGCCAGTGACTGGACTTTCTAGGAACGGATTCACTCAGACTCCCTTTGATATTGGGCTTATCTCAAGGATGCACAGTAGAGTGTGTTACTATACTTTTAGTCCATGAAGGAGATCGCAGATGGGCTCCTAGTGTTCTCTTTCCCCTTATTTCTGTATTCATGGAGCTCTCATTCAGTTTGGCCACATCATATCAGCTTCCACAGCTACAAGCAACCCAGCTACAGGGAAGCAGATATGAGCAAGTTCCCCCAGAAGGGTGTAAGTGGAAGAGAATTATGCAGCCCCTTGCTAGTTTCCTTAGAAAGACATGCTTGCCTTTTGTGTATTCACTTTCTGCTTTTTCACAAGCTAGAAATGGGCACCAGGCTGCCAAGATACATTTGAAGGAATGACCAGCTCCGTTCCCTTAAGGATGACAGGTTGCTTAATAATTCAGAGGGCTGGGAATATGACAGGTATGGTTCCCGGCAGAGTTGACTAACTACACCTCTGCACTCTAGAATGACACCACACATGTGATAATAGACAAGACATTCGTACATGTCTGAAAATTGCCAGGCTTCCAGGGACTTTCATTGTAACAGATGGAGAAGAGTCAGTAATCGTCTAAGGTCTCTGCTCACCCTTGCTTTTGCAGCCCCGGACACACAGCTGGACAGAGGGGTGACACCATGGAGGAATTCATCATTTAAAAACACTTCTTCATCTGCTTCTGCTGTTTGAAATTCTTCATTATGAATTCATCTGTAGATTTAAAATAATAGTTCTTGTTCCAGAATGAAAACATCTCTGGGTCATCCCAGAACTGTGAGGATACTGAAATTTTCCTGCTTAGCAGCTGACCAATTAGCTGGCTCCAACTTCATAGAGGATGGCAGAAGACATGAGACTCTGGGCTCAGAGACAAAGGACTTTATTATTGTTAAGCCAACAAATAGCGTTGGTTTCCTGAGTTCCACTAAGAAGACATGGGGGCCAGGCTGGGGTGTATTGTTTTATTTTTTGATACCAGAGATCAAACTCCAGACTTTGTGCTTGTAAGGCAGGTGCTGGAACCACTGAGCTAAATCCCCAGTGAGCACATTCTGCTTCACAGATGAGGAAATCCTTATCTTTAAACAGGCTTCTAGTTAACCTGACCAACCTTTGCTATGGAGGGAGACATTATCGTCTAAGGCTATTATCCTACATCAGGACACAACTATTTTCTTCCAGATGGGAGACTCTATTTCTGTCTCCCAAGGTTATCTGTTTTACAGACCTCCTTGAAAAGATAATGTTGAACAAAAGTTGATAGTAAAGCATTATGGAGATTTGTCAAGCATCACATGATAGAATGTTAAGCTGTTAGCAGCTTCACATACACAAAGAGCATCCAAGCCCGCTGTATAAGGCTGACATTCTGGCAATGGTTCCTGAGAAAGGCAAAGCAAGCACAATGGGGAGCTATTGCAGCTTTTGTGGCCTGGCACCTACGGAGTGGTCAAACTGGAAAATATCGTTCAATTGGAGAGGCTGGGGTGAGGGTAGAAGTGTCTCCTTCATACACTGAGCTCCCCAGCATCATTCTCTTCCCTTTCCCAGGCTAGTTCCCTCATTTTCTCCAGAAGACCCTGGTACATCTCCTCTGTACAACCTGCCCTCAACCTTTCCTCCCAGCTGACACCAGCATCCACAGCTGAACTTGAGTGCCCTGTTTGCTTTCTGTGGGACACTATGCACTGCACTGCTTCAGTCACGTGTGTACTGGTGTTTCTCTTACTCAATTTTCATTTGACTTGTATATTCCTGTTGCGCGTATCTTCCTGAAAAAGAAAAAGCTATCACATCACAACAATACATGCATACACATGGATATAGCACCGTAATTCATAATAGCTAAATCTTGGAAATGGCCAATATGCCCATAAGTAGAGGAATGGATAAAGAAAATGTAGTAAATATAAAAATGGAATGCTACTCAGCCATAGAGAGGAATACATTTCAGTCATTTGTAGGAAATGGATGCACCTGGAGATCATATTATGAGGTGAGATCAGTCAGATACAGAAGGTTAAATATTGCATGGTTTTTCCTACATTGTCTGAGAAACCACAGTATAAATAATTTAAAGAGCAACAGAAAAGGTTATAAGCAACAGGGGCTTTTCAGAGAAAAGAAGGGTATCTGGAAAGGGACAAAGGTGGAAGGGAGGAAGGAAGGGAAACAAAAAGGTTCAAAATAGGATATGTATATGGATCCATTCTCCATGATGAAGTGTATTTATTATATGTCACCAACATATACTAATAAAACATCAACTAATTGGAAAAACAAGGCAAAATGAGAATATAACAGTTTTAAAATAAGAAAAATATGAAATAAGCAGAGATCTGTCTTGTTCATAATAAATATTTCAAGAACTAGAAAAGTGCTAGAACCTAAATTTAACGTTACATTATCACTGATCTTCAAATTTAATATAAATTCCATATGAGATTATAATTTCCTGCACAACAGCTAATTTGCCATTAAATTCCTTGGCATTTCCTATGACTGAGTTTCCACTTAGTAGGAAATCAAGTAGATAAGAGTCTCTCTTTTGGGAATTACAAAAGGTAAAGGGGAAAATGTTGAGATTGTAACAAAAAAGTAAGGAAACAAATTTTATGTATATGGGGGGGTGGTAGGGTGGGTAGGGCTATGGGAAAAAATGAGAATTAAGTTGTGTCTTATACTGATACAAATCCCCATTATGGAGTGCAATCATGATGTGTATATTTAATGTACCAATAAAGATTAAAAAAAAAAGGTAAATGAACAAGAAGTTATTTTAGATTAAAGGTCAAGTAAAGTCAGATAATTGTTCTGGGGTGCATCCAAGTCATTATAACATCTCTGTCTTGAAAATAGTGGTGACTTTATGGCATGACTGTATGGCATGTGTTCTTCAGCATACAAGATAAGCTAGTGTACCAGAAGACCCTCCCAAACCTTGTAGCTTGAACAAAGTAGACATTTCTTAGTCACATAAAGGTCCCCAGGGAGATGAGTCCATGGGCCAAAGTTACCATCTGGCACCAAACAATAGCAGAGTTCCTTTATAATTTGCTTATCTCTCAAGACTTTTTTTCCATGTCTACCATTTAGGATCTGAGAGCCCTCACCTCTTCTGATCTTGGAACACCCCATGATTTGGACTCAGTCACTTTGTCTCTGTTAGAAGTTGCCCAATTCTTTCTTAAGATAATATTTGTCTTATGATATTGCCAAACAGCCAATAACAAAAACAGAAACTGTTGTATTTCAGTTTATTAACCTCTTAAGATGTCCTCACACAAGACACATGATACACCTGCCCCAGTATCTCAGGAGATGGTTTCACTACGTACATTACAAAGATCTCTATCACACCAACCTCATTTTGCATGTTTTCAACATTTTCCATAAACTCAATGCCACATAGAGTGTTACTGCTTCCAATTATTTGTACCCTTGTCTATGAAAGGATTATAGGTCTCTGCCACATTGTAATAACGTATGTAGGTTGCTTTGAGCATTAAATGGGAATGTAGGTGCCGTGTGCCATTTCTGAGCAGGAGATTTAAAGGCTCTCTTACCTCTCCCATATGAAAAAAATTTGAGCTGCTTCTTCACCCTGAATCCTGGAATAAAGACAAAGCCAGTTCACATCTGATGTGGTAGGAGGAACATCTAACAGTGTTATAAGCCATTCATATTTTGTGAATTTTGTTACCAATGGAAAAAACTTAGTGAAAACTAAGTGGTGCCACTAAAGTACACTGAAGCAATAAATAAATCCCCAAGTCTCAGTGGCTCAGCATGAAGAGTTTGCTGGTCTCCATTACTGTAGGGCAGGCAGAGCTTTATTTTCTCTGGGATATAACCTTCTTTTAGACATTAAATCTAATCTAATCATTAATCTAAATAAATGGTCATGAACAGCTATGACTTTGAACTTACCTAACCAACTGCTATTTGTACTACATTTAACCAAATCCACCAGGATGAGACCTCATGACAGCCTAAATTGTTACTTTTATTTTTTTGTGCTTCAAATTCTCTTTCCTTTGCCCACTAAATCTCACAGAGGATTTGTTTATATAGTGTGACTCATGCCATTTTGAAATTTGTTGTGATTTTGGATGTATCATGTTTTTAATTTATTAAAGAAGGATTACTCTGGCTGCTCCAAAATGAATTCCCATTCTACTTTCCAAATCCAATATTATTTTGAGTTTATTCCAGAAGCTGCACCAGTGTCTTGGTCTTAACAATGCAGAGTTATTTGGACTCTGCAGTCTTGGAGTAGGGGAAATATTTGAATCAAGTATTCTATCTCTTCACTCTCAGTTTTAAACGTAACAGCATTTCTAAAATGGCCCAAAGTGGCCTGCATATCTCTGTCTTATCTAAAGTTGTTGATTGAAATTAGCTTGGTGCTAAAGCTCTAAAAGCTTTTGAACAGATTTTAGAGGCTCAGGCTATCTTTGATTAAGATAGGTTCATTTATGTGTTCTAAATCTTTTAAAAAAATCTTCAGTAAACTTCCAAGCCTTTTGTCTAACACAAGCGACCGATTGCCTTTCCAGCTCCCAGCCCTGAAGGAGTCTAAAATCATTTCTCTGACATTCTCATCGACTAATTGGACTTTGATTGGTGTCAGCTGCTGCCAACTGTGATAAAACTGTTTTCAGTAGGCCTTGACATTCTAGAGGTCACATTAGGTCACCTCCTCATATTATAAACACCAAGATTTTAGAATTAAGAGAAGCATTGGTGCTATGGATAGTCATTCATTCAACAGACCTAAATTAAGACCTGATTATGTGCCAGGTACTGTTAGAATGGGGTAAAAACTTAGTTTCTTCCAAATTTTCACTGGAAAGAGCAGATTAACGTAATTGGAAAGATGGTAAGTGCAGACTGAGGGAAATGCTGCCTAGCTTTGAAGGTTCAGTGTGTGGAGGAAAAGCCCATATGTGAGAAAGAAAGAAAACACCATGACATTTGTGTATGCAGGGGGGATGCCACGTGAAGTGTGCATGGGTGCATCTGTGCACGATCTTTACTAACTTATACTTCCTTGTTAGTCAGATTTCCGCTGCTGTGACAAAATATTGAGATAAACAACTTAAAGGAGGAATCAGTTGTTTTGGCAAACAATTTCAGAGGTTTCAGTTCATGGCATCTTGGCCGTGTTGCTTTGGGCTTCTGGCAAAATAGAGCATTCCAGCAGGAAGTGCATGGGGAGAAATCTGCTCACTGCATGGTGGCCAGGAACCAAAAAAGAAAGGGAAAGGAAGAGCCCAGGATCCCAATGAAGGTACACATAACCAATATCCTTCTTCTTCCAACTTAGCATCCACTGCTTAAGTTTCTACCACCTCCCAGTAGTGCAGCAGCTAGAACCAAATCTTCAACACAAGAGCCTTTGGGAACATTTTAGACCTAAACTTCAACGACCTCTGAGAAAGAGAGCTGGAACTGGAGTTCCCAGAGTGTGATGAACATGGGAACAGCAGGCTTTGACATATGCTGCCCATACCGACAGGCAGCCTCCTCCAGCTACATACACCTTTCACTCACGGCACCATCGTGCTATGACCAGGAAGAAAACACTGCCATCCATGTGTATTGATGAGGAAACGGATGCCCCTAATACCCACTCAAGTTTTGTAACTGGCTCACTTGTTTAGATGGTGCAGTCTCCTGATGAAGGTAGTTATGCAAGTCTTGGATGGGAGGCAGTAGCTCCAGTGTCTTTCAGGCTGTGGACTCATACTGAAAAGAATCAGAGTCTGGTGAGAGATGCAGTCCTTTGAGGTGACTATCCCAAGGTTATAGCTTCCTCCCAATTTCCTGATGGCAGAAGAAACTATACTCAGTTTACGTTTTCTCCTTTTCTATTTGTCTAGAGGCTGAAATATATGATCAGGGATCCATATGCCCGAACTTTTCATGCTAGGCAAACATATCTGTCCCTCTGCACAATGACAGAGACCTTATTGTCAGAAGAAATAGCTACTCAGAAGACCAGATCAAATTTAACCTGAAAATCATGAGAAGAACAAGGAAAACTCTCATTTACTCTCTCATTTATAGTTTTATTACAAGTTACATTTTATGATGCAGACACAGGCAATCCTAAAAGAGTATCACAAGTATTTCAGGAATGTGAAAAACATACATTTTGAATTTATACAATAAAAGAACCAGGCTAGAAATGGAATATAGTAGAAAACTTAATTAATGGATGAGAAATAAACTTGATAAGTTGTATTAGGATACTAAGTTGGGAAGAAGAACAGAAAGAAGACATTGAGCATGATCTTTGTGGTCTCACGAAACACAATTGAGACATCTTTAGGAGGAGACATAATTAGTGTAAGGAAGAAATAATTAGAGAAATAGTAAAAGGAAAATATTTTTAAGTGGGTGAAAACTTGAATCTTAGAGTTGAAACAATTAAAATAGATATCTCATGGCACATATTGAAGAGAAATAAATGGATTTATTATAAAAGAATATAATCTAACTGACATCAGAACTCTTCAAAAAGCACACTGTTAGGAAATAATGGGATATTGTCCATATAGTTCCCAGGGATAAAATAATATATTTTCAGAATTCTAGTCTGGCTCACATTTCCTTCATGTAGCCAAGTGGAAGGAAAACAATCTCCATTGGGCAAGATTTCAGAAAGCATACTGTTAGTGTATCCTTCCTGAAAAAGTTACTTGAATAAGTGCTCCAGTGAGCCAAGAAATTAATCATAATAAAGAATTTAAAAATCAGGAAGATTTATCAAAGAAAATGTAGTGAAAGGTGGAACCAGTGAAATAGCATTAAATTTAGATTACTGTTGCTAATGTAGTTACGAAACTTACTGCAAATGTCAAAAATAGTGAGAAAGACAAGATACATAATCTAATGAAAAGAACTGAGATCTAAATTCCTAGATAATTTAAACAAAAGCTGGGTGGTGGAGAAGATGTGTATGTGATCCTTGATGTTGACAGAAATTTATGCACCTTTTATAAAGAAGATTAACAGCTTTTTGTTTGGGCAACAGAAATTCTCCCCTCATCCCATTCACACTCCCACATTCCTGAATATAAAAGAGATTATAGTGAAAGCTTCTCTGGCTGTGTTGGAGAGAGCACCCCAAGACTAAACCCTGGGCTTCCTTATGGATTAGAGACAGGCATGGTGGACTTCTCTGTCTGTAGTACTCAGTAGTGGGGCTGGTGCTGCTGGAGTCCTGTGGCCTTTGACTTCCTGAAGCTGCCTCGTCGGGCTCCATGGAAGGTGGAGTGTTCTGATACTGTGCGCATTCGGCCCCTACAGACCAGCAGTGCCTCTTCCTTGATTCTGACTGCTCCGCTCCACAGTGCTGTGCAGAGTGCATGCCCTGAGGTCCACCCACTGCCTGGACAAGAAGTCTGCAGGAAGTGTGTCTCAGGGTTGGGTGCACAGGAAGGAATCACGCAGCCTAGGGGATGTGGGTACTGTGTGTGGGCTTCAGGATGGGTGCAGCTTCCTGTGACAATCCCAAGCCTGTATGTGCATCTATCTGAACACAGTTCTGCCTGGTGCCTTTGCAGTGAGGATTTAGCTAGCTTCGCAATAGCCTTCCTAAGAATCTGTATTCATCCTGAAATAAAAGCATTATTATTATTTTAAAACTACTGACTGTGGAAAATTGGAATCCATTTACATTATCATAAGAAATTTCAATATTGTATTAATAGGTAAAAATGGAAGACTTATTATTTTATTTAAATATAATTTTAACATGTACATTTTGAATTATTGTATTCTATTGAATTATTGTAATTCTATTTTTTATCACCTACCTGTTCAAACAGTTTCTCAAGATGGTAATTATGAAGAATGTAGAAACTGTCATGAAAAAAAATCATCTTCAGGAATTTTGTATCATTATTTAAGGCAGAAAACCTAATATAAATAAAAGTTAGAAGTGTGGAAGCAAGCTAATCTTTTCATTAAATATCCTGAAAATATTTTAACTGGAAACTTTACATGAATTCAATATTTAATATGTTTTCCAATTTTACTTTTACTAACTTGATATTTTAGTCATAATTTATAAAGAAAATATATTTTATGTTAAGCCTTACACATATATTCCCTCCAATTTAATTTTAGAATGTGTTAACCAAAGTATCACTTTCTATGCATTTTTACTAAAAAATAATTAAAAAGTTAGGAAGACTACATTAGGGAAATAAATATGCTGAGAAAATTTTACTCTAAAATAAAGAAGGAACAAAAGAAGCCAATTCAACAGTAGCCATTGTGGTTTTTTTTTTTTTCCCCAATATTGGGGATTGTGTTTTAAGCAAAGGGAGACAGTATAAAGCTATATGTGTGGCTTATTTCATTTTTGCAAAATAAAAATAGAAAACTGTCCCTCATGGGTATGCATTACTTCTCTGCCATTCTCAGTATCTAGCATCTCTAATTGACACTCTTCAGTCCAAATACACAGTTAACAATGAAGCAGTTGCATTTGTAGAACACGTATAAGCATGACCTGCCCCTCCTGGGGCTTTGGGATTGTGACCAAGAATGTACAAATGATGATCAAAGAATGTTTAAATTAGAAATTTATTAAAATAAAAGACATTTTGTTGTTAACTTTGCTCAAAATCCTCCCCACTCTTCAAACACAAGTATCTCATCATTTGTGTCCCCCCCAAAGTAGTTCTACAAGTCCTCTTCTGTGTCTTCATGAAATATGATCAGAAGTACAGTGGATGCTGCTGTGGAAGGCATCCTAGGAAAAGGTAGGCTCGCAAAAACATCACCACATATCCTCACCACCTTCTGTTGCCATGTGACTCTCAGCTATTCCCCAAAGTCAGAATGACCATAAGGAGTAAATGTTTTCAATAAGTTCAGAACATCCATGCAGCCATGACAGCCACAATTATACCTTCATAAGAGAGGACTTGCTGGGCTGGGGATTTAGCTCAGTGGTTCCAGCGCCTGTCTTGCAAGTGCAAGGATCTGGGTTCGAGCCCCGGTAACCACATACAATACTAGGGGTAGAGACTCACACCCAGCAGCAATCAGTACCACATACCACAATGCTGGGCATGGTGGCTCTTGTCTATAATCCCAGCACTCGGGAGTCAGAGGCAGGAGGATTGCTCAAGGCCAGCCTGAACTACAAAGGGAGACCCCGTCTCAAAAAACAAAAAAAGAGAGATAGAGAGGACTTCCAGAACTGCTTCAGAAGGTGGCAAGAATAATGGATAAAAGCCAAGGGGGAGTATTAATAGTAATATGTCTTTTACCATAATAAGCTTTTAAAATTTAGACATTCATATTTTTCAATCACACCTCCTATTGGGGAGAGAAAATGTATTTATCATTACAGGAGTTTAGACATCCTCTTTACATTGATATATGTTTGAAGTGAGGAAGAGAATTTTAGAAGACATTAATGGTAAAATGTCTTCTAATGTAGTAAATTTTTTAACATGTAAACATCTGTATTATTTTATAGTCAACCTCATAGAATCTAAGTCTAGCTGTTATGCTGAAAATCACAAGATGTTGGTACTTGATATTTTCTGCCACAAGATGAAGAAATAAAGGTGGAGGGTTCGGTGGACACATCTTCCCAGGACCTGAAGTGCCTTTGTCTGTCTCTAAGGCCTGGTGCGTGTCGCCCGAGAGGTCAGGAAGACCCAATTACCTTTATTACAAACCCTCCTGGTGTTTGAATTACTTCAGTTCAGCTTCCTCCACCCACCTCCAATGAATTTATCCTCTAAGTGTTAATTCTTCCTATGGTGAAATGAGAGGAATGTCTCCACTCTAACACAGCAGAGCATACCTTTGGATGACAGACTTCAGTCAGTTTTATTTTATTTTTTTGTTCTTAGCAAAATATATCTAAGAAGCATGTATTGCTCTGGTGATAACAAAAATAATGGCAAAATTATTTATTTATACAGAATAACATGTGAAGTGAAAATAGCATTCACTCTCTAAGTAAGTACACAAATAACTGTATTTTGATTTGCATTTTTGGAGCAAGAACATGAAGTCTTTTAATTAATGCATAAAGCTACTTCATTTGGAGAAATATTTTGTAACAAGGAGGACGTTTTTCCTTAACCTAAAAAGAAAATTAAGACACAATGAGCTACAAGACAGGTTCCCAATTCTGACTCTCACAGAATTTTATGAGTCTCCCCAACGTGTGTAACATCAGCTAAGACAGGCTTTGGTGGATTCTGGTTTGTGTGATTATTCTGAGGAGAGACAAGGAAGCATAATAGATGTGGGAACTTCCTATTGGTTAGTGGATTAGCAGGAGATATAAATAGCTAAGGAAGCACAAAGAAAAAGGGGTGCAGGCTCTACACTCACATTGCTTTCAACGTGCCAGGAAAACTGGAGCCACTGAAAGCCTCAATGTCCAGGTTCTGGGGGTGTGTGAGAACTTCCTTCTGAATTCACACTCTTCCCAAGAGAGGAGATAAACACACAGCACATTAATAAGTTGGCAAACTTGGCCATCTGATGCAAGAAGCTCGTGCATTGAAATAATTCATCCTGGAGATTGTGTGGTTTTATGCCTAGCACAGATGGCTTCACCTGCGTGAATTTCTGTTCTTATTTAATGCTGTTGTCTTTAAAATGAGAAATGGAGGGTTGACATTTTCTGATGCATTTTCCTGGCACGACTTGAGCAGAAATAATCACCAGCATCATTTGTCTGATGACAACACAATGGGGGAAAATGAATGATGACAGCCCTTTGCACCTACACTTGGGTGAGAAAGGATCAGAGTTTGCTCTGGCAGAGAGAAGAGAAAATTAAAATGAGAGACTTGAATAAGACAGTGTTCAAATATGTGGATCATTCTTTTTTTCTTCCTCCATTCTTAATGTAAAGATTATTTAGATCTTGTTCTTCAGTCTATCGCAGGACACAGCCAGTCTCCAACCAGAGAATGCAGTGACTCTAAATGTTAATGTCATTGTTTTCTGTCCAATCAAAAAATCATTTAGGACTGGCACCAAATAGTTTCTCACAGTGGAACAGGGCTTTGAATTCAAGCAGCCCCAAATGGAATCCTGGTTTCTCATGATCAAACTTTGAAAGAGGACTTAATCTCACTGAATTCTGTTTTTCTTCTTTATAATAGGGGCTAATAATAATCACTTCCCAGGCAGTTGTGGAAATAAAATGTGATGATGTAATGCACACCAGTTAAGAATATTTTGTTCTTTGTATTCCTTCTAATTTCAGCTCTAATGCTGTTGGCTTTGAAAAATTTCCACTACATCAGCTCCTCATCTTTACAAATATTCTTTGTTGATTGCATCTACAGGCATATTTCTTCAGGACTAGTTAAACATATCGGGTCTAAAACATTTCTACATTATTCTTCCTGGAATTCCTTCCTTTGCCCAAAGACCAATGTTTCTTTGGTTGTTAGAGTCTGAGGACTATGTTGGAGTTAATGGTTTGGGGTTGTGATTAACCTCTGAGACTTATGCTATGAAACTACCACAAACTGGAGGCTGTTTGTTCTTGCCTCATGTGTTAATTGTGAAGACTAAAGGAGATAACGTAGGAAGTTGGTAGCTCTATGTGTTTTGGGATGTTAGCTATATTAGATATCTCAAGGTAACTGGGAAAACAATAATGCATGAGAAATAAATGTGTTGGAGAATTTTGCCAATAAAAGATTGAAGTAATAGCTGTAAGATGTTCTCTGTACTGTCTGGAAGGCAAGGTGGAAGACTCTGCACTGTTTCTTAAATTACTGGGAAGGACAGCTACCACTGGTTAAAGAAGGCAGCTATCAGAGTAGGAAACGGGATGAAAGGATTTATACTACCAATTTTAGAGTTTAATTAATCCAGAAAAATTAAAGTAAAAACAATGAGGCTAGAGGAATGGTACTGGAAAAGCAAGAATAATGCCTCATGAAAACTCTGAAAATTTAGGAAAATATTAGGGGAACACTTGTGATAATATCTCCCTGGGAACTCAGAGTTTTAACTACTGTAACATGCAGTAGAATGTTTCTGGTATTGCCCGGCCTCGAGGAACAACCAGATTTACTGAATCCAAAATTAGAAGCTTCTGTAAGTTCTAGTCACATGTGATTTTTAGTTGAGTGTGATAAATATTGTTAATGGTTCCACCTGTCTGTGAATGGATGCTGGGCATAAGTTTGTGCATTTGTAGGGTTGGTGGAGGCACAGTTAGATGCTAGGTGTGACCCTGAGGACATTGACTGGCACACAGCACAAGCGTGGGAATAGCTAGCTATCATTGGTTTAGGAGTTCGATGAGATGTTACTGATTCTTCAAATTTGTTTCTATCTTATGATACTCAGCCCACCATTTGAATGTATTTCCTGATGGTTTTCCTCTGTGTTTTAATAAAACATATCCCCTTGGGAAGACTTTTCATTCCTCTATATGTTTAGCATATTTGTGAATGGCTGTAAGAAGCCGTCATTTATTGTTCCACTAGGGAAGTGCAATCATTACGATGCATGCCATGATCCATAAACCTAAGGAACTAGGAGTCATTCTGAGGGCTGTGCGGCTATTGTTTAGTCTGATAACTTCACGATCTGGCCCAGAACTATTTTTCCAAATGCATTTCCCAGCATGGCACAGTGCACTGTCTACAATCGTGCCACTATATTTCCTAAGCAATTCGTGTGCTTTCTTATCTCTGTGGTGTGCAGAGTTAACTTCCTCTATTGGAAGGATTTCCTCTTTACTTTTAGAAACATAGGTTAACTATATTAAATAAATCTTGCCATATTACAACAGTCTGAAAGCAAGCTTTTCTACACGGCAAGCATTTGTACCAGTCTGTATTTTGGGTGAATGAATGGATGTGTGAATGAATCGTCTTAGTTTCTCATTATTAAGACAAAATACCCGACATCTACAGTTTAAGGAAGGAGAGATTAATTTTGGCTCCCAGTTTGCACAAGTGTTAGCCCATAGTCTGCTGGCTCGAGGGCAGATGTCATGGTAGAGGGGCATCACAGAAGAGAAATAGCTCACGACATGGCAGTGAAGCAGAGAGAGGGATCAAGAGAGGGAGAAGAGATCAGACCTGCCCAGACCACGTCTCCATCTCCTCCTGTGTGGCTTCCCTCCCAACATCATGCTCATTCTTAAACTCGTCAGCATACTAATCCCCTGATGAGCACCCCATGATTCAATCAACTCCCCAAAGCCCTGACTATGAGCTCCTAGGACCTCAGGGGGACATCTAGATATGAACCACAGCATGTATTTCTGTCTTACCAGGAAGAAAGCATGGTATGCTGGATGAGTCTGCAGGATAAGCTGGCAAAATGTTCTGAAGAGCCAGTTGGTTGACACTTAATGTACACACACTGCAAGCCAGACCGTATGCTGCAGCACCAGCTCTGGAGGCAATTTCCAGGTCTACAGCAGTTATTCAGTTTCTATCCCCCAAATGGAAACAACAGTAGCTACACCACAGAGGCCTGAGGATTAAACTAAATGGTAAGTACTAAGCTCCTGACATGATATCCTAGGAATTCAATGCATATTAATACTGTCACTTTCTATTTTGTGATTTTGTTGTTTTCCATCTACCTGTAAGAGACTAGATCCAGTGCCAGTTTGGAATCTAGTTCTTTGGAACCCTCCTACTTGGCAGCTAAATATTAGAATTTTATGAAAATATAAAAGTAGAGGCCACCAGGAGACCATTTACAGCATCGGGAGATGTGGCTTTTGGAAGCTTTATTGCCTTTTTCAGATGAGCCACTTCTCCTGTTGGCTGCATCTGAGTGGTCTCTGCTCCTCTGTCTTCCAAGCTCACATCTATCACATTTGATGGTCACCTCCTCTTGTTAGCTGGAAGTGGTTGAGACCAATTAAAATGCAATTAATAAGTGATAACTCCAGTGTAGCAGGATGCTGGCTTGTGGCAGAGGTGTGAGGAGACAATCAGCCCAGCAGGCCTGTCGTGTGGGTGGAATAAGCTGGAGACCCACTAAAATGCTCTTTGAGAACAGCTGAAATGCTTTCCTGAGTGTCACTGATGAACCATGAAAAGCAGAACCAAAGAGCACAGTTATGTGGAGAGCAAGTTTCCCTGATTGGTGACAAAGACCATCCTCTATGTTCTACTCTTTCTGGGTCCCACGTATGTTTAAGTGACTCAAGCCATCCATGGTAGTGGGAAGTTTGGGTAGTGTAATTTGGAAAAAGTAAAGATGAGATTAGAGCCTCATCTGCAGCACCACAAAGGAGGAGAAGCAGCATTTGAGGTCAGTTAGAGGCTCTGAGAAGTCGTTTTCGTGAAATACTAAAGCTACACTACATATGAGGTTTTATGGTTTCTAAGTGGACTAACAGGTCTAACAGTGACTAGGTTCATCCCTCATACAACAAAGCTGAGAAACGCTTCAGCTGAAGATGAAACAGGACAGGAAGAAAGGAGGATGCATTTATTCTAGTGGCGTTTATGCTAGTGTTTTAGCTGGAGTGCTCACGTGCTCTGGTTTTCTCAAGACAGGTCCAGGTTATGCCTGTGTTTATGCCTTTTGTCTATGTAAGAGTCTGGTCTCTTCTCACAAGTGTTCCAGTTTATGCAATATACTATGTGGCTACTAGAATCAAATTTCTAATATACCAGGAAAAAGTAGTGTAGACCAAGACCTGTGCCTGGCTACTGAAATTTGGAGTCATCTGATAGAGATGTCAAAGAAAAGCAAGAGAATGCAGCATTTGCTAAGGCTCAAGCACACTGATTCGGTTACTTAGACAATAAAGATGACACACCTAAGGCTTGGAAGATAATCAAATGTGTTTGCACTGAATGTAACCTTGGTCCTCTTGAGGACTGATAATCTGTTCAGCTGAACTCTCCTGCACATTATGTGGCACAGATGTTTGTTCCTCCTTATAGTGAGAGAACTCAAGATGCATCATAAGATTGTAGCTGAGATAAGATTGTAGTCAAAAGGATGATTCTAGTTCAAGGGCTGGACTTATCATCTGGTAGGTGGCAGTTTATCTTTTCAAAAGGCAGAGTTTATCTGTACAGTCCTCTAGATTGGTGCATGTCCATCTGGGACGTTCCATTGCCATCCCAGAGAGAATATAACTATGTCTCTCTTTGGTGGCACATACACTAAGCATAAAATGAGTCTAAGAACATTAGCAAGGCTCCTGTGTTAGAATCTCTTTGAAACATTCCTATATTTTAAGGTATTTGTAACTTTTATTCAACACTGTCCTATTCTAGAGGCTCTAGCCATTGGTGTAGGACAAGAAAAAGAAACTGAAGTTGGCATGAATGGCAATAAATAAAAATGAGAATTAAGAGATGATATTCAAATTGTGCAAGTAGAAGTCCTGATATTCACAGAAGCACAAAATATGAAAAGATATTTCACAGAACTAGAAGGAGTAATGCTCTAAAATATGTGAGGAAAACATTCCATCTAACTACTAGTCAGGAAGAAGCAAAATACGCTGAGACACTGATGCAGCATCTTATACCAACAGGACTGACAAAGTCAAACACCACTCATTTTATTTTATTTATTTATATTTTAAATTGAAATCTTTATTGGTACATTACATATATGCATCATGATTGCACTCCATAATGGGGATTTGTACCAGTATAAGACATAACTTAATTCTCATTTTTTCCCATAGCCCTACCCACCTTACCACCCCCTTATATACATAAAATTTGTTTCCTTTCTTTTTTGTTATAATCTCATTATTTTTCCCCCTTCACCCTATTTTACTTTGAGCATTTTCTATTTCACAATGTATAACATAAAATACTGGGACTCATTTACATCTTTATTTACTCATAACAGAGAAAAGATGCGATATGTACCTGTCTGTGAACTATTTATTTCACTTATGAGGATATCCTCAAGGTATGTCCATTTAAGTAGAAATGATTCAAACTTATCATTTTTTATGGCAGAGTAATGCTCCATTCTGTAGAAGAACCACAGCTTTTTTATCCATTCTCCAGTTGATGGACACTTGGGTTGTTTCCAAGATGTAGTAATCACAAACTGAGCTGCTATAAACATGGGTGTACATATGTCACTGTGATATGAGTCTTAATTCTTGTGCGTATATACCTAGCAGGGAAATGGCCGGGTCAAATGGGACCTTCAATCCCAGCTTTCTGAGGAATTTCCAAACTGATCTCCATAGGGGTTGTACTAGTCTACAGTCCCACCAACAGTGGAGAAGGGTTCCTTCTTCTCCACAGCCTTGCCAACATTTGTTGCTGGCTAATTCTGAAATGGAAGCCATTCTCTGTGGAGTGAGATGAAATCTCAGTGTTGTTTCCATCTGCATCTCTCGAATGAGTAATGATGTTGAGCATTTCTTCATGTGCTTCTTAGCTGCTCTTACTTCTTCCTCTGAAAAGTATCTGTTCATTTCAGATCCCCATTTTTGAATTGGGTCATTAAATTTGAGTGGGCTGATTTTTTTTGAGCTCTTTATATATTTTGGATAAACCTTTGTCTGAGGAACAGCTGGTAAAGATTTCTTCCCACATTGTTGGTTGCCTTTTTGGTCTGTTGGTGGTTTCCCTTGCTGTGCAGAAACTTTTTAAAAGAATGAGGTCCCATTTGTTTTTCTTCCACAAATTCCTGTGCTATAGAGGTTTTGTTCATGAAGTCTTTCCCTAAGCCAATGTCTTCAAGACTTTTACCTAACCTGTTTTGCAACATGTTTAGCGTGTCTGTTTTAATATTTAGGTCTCTTATCCACTTTGATTTTAGCTTGGTACACAGTGAAAGAGCTAGATTCAGTTTTAGTCTTTGGCAAGTTAAAGCCCAGTTTTTCCAGCACCATTTATTAAAGAGGCTATTTTTCCTCCATTGAGGATTTTTGGCTCCTTTGTCAAAGATGAGGTTGCTCAGTGTATCGGGAGTAGTTTCTGGATCTTCTAGCCTACTCCACTGATCCTCAGGTCTGTTACTTTGCCAGTACCCTGCAGTTTTTATAACGGTGGCTTTATAGTACAGTTTTAGATTCAGAATTGTAATACTCCCCACCATGTCCCTGTTGCTTAGAATTGCTTTGGCTATTCTAGGTCTTTTGTGGTTCCAGATGAAAGTTTGAATTTTTTTCTCTAGATCTGTGAAATATGCTGTTGGGATTTCAATTAGGATTGCGTTGAATGTGTAGAGTAGTTTTGGGAGTATAGCCATTTTGATAATATTGGTTCTTCCTATCCAGGAGCAAGGTATATCTTTCCATTTTTGGATATCATCTTCTATCTCCTTTTTCAGAGTGCTATAGTTTTCAGAGTAGAGGTCTTCCACCTCTTTTGTTAGATTAATTCCTAGATATTTTATTTTTTTGGGTGCTATTGTGAAAGGGACTGACTCTCCAATTTCTATCTCAGTGGGTCTACTGTTTTTGTATACAAAGGCTATTGATTTTTGAACGTTGACTTTGTAACCAGCTACATGGCTAAATTTGGTGATTAGGTCCAACAGTTTTTTAATTGAGTTTTTAGGATCCTCTAGGTAGAGTATCATGTCTTCAGCAAATAATGACAATTTAACTTCTTCTTTTCCTATCTTTATTCCTTTTATTTCTTTCTCTTGCCTAATTGCTATGGCTAATATTTCCAGAACTATATTGAACACAAGTGGTGAGAGAAGAAATCCTTTTCTTGTTTCTGATCTTAGTGTGAAAAGTTTCAATTTTTGACCATTTAGTATGATGCTGGCTGATGGTTTTATCATCTGATGATAAAAGCTAGCTTTTATCAGTTTGAGATACAGACCATCTATTCCGATCTTCAGTAGGGTTTTGAACATAAATAGGTGTTGTATTTTGTCAAATGCTTTTTCTGCATCAATTGAGATGACCATATGGTTTTTGTCCTTGAGTCTGTTAATATAGTATATAACATTTATTGATTTACGTATGTTCAACCATCCTTGAATCCCTGGGATGAATCCAACTTGGTCAGGGTGTATAATCTTTTTAATAATTCTCTGTATTCTGTTTGCCAGGATCTTATTGAGGATTTTTGCATCGATGTTCATTAGGGATATTGGCCTGTAGTTCTCTTTTTTGGTTGGGTCTTTCTCTGCTTTTGGAATCAGGGTAATGGTTGCTTCCAGCAATGAGTTTGGGAGTACTGCTTCCCTTTCAATTTCATTAAAGGGTTTAAGAAGTAGAGGCACTAACTCTTCTTTAAAAGTTTTATAGAATTCAGCAGTAAAACCGTCAGGTCCAGGGCTTTTCTTTGTTGGCAAGTTTTTAATTACATTTTCAATTTCACAGATTGATATTGGGGTATTTAACATTTCTATATCTTCTTCATTCAGCTTTGGGAGTTCATATGTGTCTTGAAATCTATCCATTTCTTCTACATTTTCCATTTTATTGCAGTATAAATTTTCAAAGTAGGTGTTTTTTACCCTTTGGACTTCCTCTGGATCAGTAGTAATTTCTCCGTTCTCATTCCTAATAGCATAGATATGAGCCTTTTCCTTCCTTTGTTTAATAAGTTTGGCTAAGGGCCTATCAATTTTGTTTATCCTCTCAAAGAACCAACTTTTGGATTCATTGATTTTTTGAACCATTCTCTTGGTGTGTATTGCATTAATTTCTGCCCTGATCCTTATAATTTCTTGCCTACTGGGTTTGTTTTGCTCCTCTCTTTCTAGTCGCTTGAGGTTCAGCATTAAACTGTTTATTTGAGCTTGCTCCATTTTCTGGATGTAGGCCTTCACTACTACGAATTTTCCTCGTAGAACTGCTTTCATTGTGTCCCATAAATTTCTATATGTTGTACTGGGGTTATCGTTTAGTTGTAAGAACTGTTCAATTTCTTCTCTGACCTATGGTTGGGTCCACAGCCGAGTGTTGTTCAGTTTCCATGTGTTTGTGTAGATCCTGGGCTTTCCTTTTCTATTCAGCTCCAATTTCAGAGCACTATGATCCAACAGTATACAAGGGATAACTTCAGTCCTTTTATATTTGCTTAAACCTGTTCTGTGAATGAGCACATGGTCTATTTTGGAGAATGATCCATGAGCAGCTGAGAAGAATGTAAATTCTGACTTTGTGGGGTAAAATACTCTGTAGGCGTCTATTAAGTCCATTTGGCAAAGAGTCTGGTTGAGTTCAAGGATTTCCTTATTGACTTTTTGTTCAGTTGATCTGTCTCTTTGTGACAGTGGGGTATTGAGGTCCCTTACTATTATTGTATTGGAGTTTATCTGGTTTTTCATGTCCGTTAATGTTTGTTTTATATAGTTGGGTGCATTAGAATTTGGAGTGTAGATATTTAAGATTGTTATTTCTTTCTCTTGGATTTCCCCCTGTACTAAAAGATAGTGTCCATCTTTATCTCTCTCTATCAGTTTAGGGTTGAAGTCTATTTTGTCTGCAAATAAAATCTCAACTCCTGCTTTCTTGCTGTTTTCTGTCACATGGAGTATTTTTTTCTATCCCTTTACTTTTAGTCCATGGGTTTCTTTCTGAATTAAATGTGTTTCTTGTATGCAGCAGATTGTAGGATCTTGCTTCTTGATCCACTCTGCCAGTCTGTATCTCTTAATTGGCGTGTTGAGTCCATTGACATTAATGGTTATGACTGATATAGGCAAATTTAGTGCTGTCATGTTTTCCTGTTCTTGGCTGTGTTATTCTACTTTTGCCCTTTTCCCATCAGGTTCTTGTTTGGTCCCACTTGGTTAGGTCTCATGCATTTGTAACTTTCCTTATTTTTCTCCAAGATATTCTTTAGAATGTTTTGGAGCATAGGTTTCATATTTGTGAAGTTTTTCGGTCTTTTTTGTCATGGAAGTATCTTATCTTCCCATCAATTTTGAAGGATAGTACTGCAGGATACTTCAGTCTGGTTTGGAAGCTGTTTTCCTTTAGGGCTTGAAAGACTTCACTCGAGGCTCTTGCAATGAGTGTTTGAGTTAAGAAGTCAGCTGTGATCCTGATGGGCTTCCCTTGGAATGTAACTGTTTTCTTTTCTCTGGATGCTTTCAGTATTTCATTCTTTTTTTGTATATCTGGGACTTTTATAATTGTATGTCTAGGTGTAGATTTTTTTTCATGTCACAGACATGTGGAGTTCTGTACGCTTCATATATTTGTATGTCCAATTCTTTTCCTTTTCCTGTGAAGTTTTCCAACATTATCTCTGTGAATAGCTTTTGGATGTCTTTAGCATTGTCTCCTGCTTCCTCAGTGACTCCAAACAATCTTATGTTATTCTTCTTTGAATCATCTAGGAGATGTTGGATTGACTTTTCATCATTGCTTGCTTTTTCCCATAGATTATGCCTTTCCAGTTCATTGGTTAAGATCCTGTCTTCTAGGTCTGAAATTCAGTCTTCTGCCATATTCATTCTATTGCACAAACTTTCATTTTCTTCCTTAATTTCCTGGACTTCTGCTTGTAGGTGTTTAAAGGTTCCATTGCTTTTGTTATCTTAGATTCTATCAACTCGATGATTTCCTCTTTAGCTTTATTAATCATTATGTTGACAGTGTCCAATATCTCTGCTTTCATCTCAAAGATCAGTTCTGATTTCCATTTTACTAGATCTGCTTTAGTTACCATTTCTGAGGGGCCTGGAGACTGGGCTTCACACTTCTCTATTTCCCTTCCCCTTGTGTTACCTCGAGGTGAGGATCTTTGTGTCTGAGACTTTGTGTGTTTCCTCATCTCTGAGTTTTTGTCATTGCTGTTGTTTTTGGCTTTGTGCCTGCCCTGTTTTCTGGCGATGTTTGTTGCAAGTCTTTTTCCTCCTAATATTTAGGAACCTTAGAATATCAGTGTTTCCTGTGTTGTTCTTTACAGTCTGTATTGGGACCTAAAGAAAAACCCCTAGTTTTGGCTCACCACATGAGACACTCAAACAATATATTCAGAGCACCTTCTCCCGTCTGCTTTAGAGGCAGGAAGGCTCTGGCTCCTGCACTGCTACAGTGGCACTGCCTGAGGTTCCAATAAGCCCACCTGCTCACCAATACAGAGTCCTTGGGCTCGCTTGTGCAGTTGGCCTGCAGTCTAGTAGGCTGCAGGCCCTCTGCAGCTGCAGTGGTATTGGCTGACTTTTGAACAGGTCCACCTACTTACCAAAACAGAGTCCTTGGAGGTGCTTCTGCAGTTGACGTGGAGAAATTCAGACTCTGGCCTTCCTTGGCTGCGATGGCTCGGGCTGCTGCTTCCCCGGTTCTGCCCTCTGTTATACTCAGTCCAGTGGTGCTCTTCTGGCGTGGGCCTGGAGGTTGGTAACCTCCAACTCTGGCGTGACTCAATGGTGCTGATCTCTGCCTCTGCAGCACTGCCCACTGTTATACTCAATCCCTGGGCGCTCTTCGGGTGTGGGCCTGGAATCCAGCAAGCTCCAACTCCAGTGCGGATGTAATGGCCCCAAACACCGCCTCCGCAGCACTTCCCGCTGTTAAACTCAGTCCCTGGGCGCTCTTCTGGCACGGAAGCAATGATGACAAACGCCACCTCCAATGCTGCCTGCATGGCACTTCCCCAAATACCACTCATTTTAGTGAGAATATGAAACTTGGACCTCTTAACAGTGTAAACTGATACTACTACTTGAAAAATTACTTGGTAATAATTACTATTTTAGCTGTACATATTTATGGGGATATAGTGTGGTACCTAATATATATATATATTATCTGTGGTGATCATATCAGTACTATGAGTATTTCTTTTTAGACACTGTTGAAACATATGCTTTTTTAAAAAAGAATTGCACATAGCTGGGAAATAGTGTGATACTTCAGTGCATGGAAATAATACTGATCAAACCAGAGTAATCAATGTTTCCATCTTCTGATAATTACTTGGTGTTGGGAGCTCTTCAGCTCTTATTGTAAATTCTAGACAGCTGGTGGGATGGAGACATTATAATTTATTACATCTGTCTATGATTTGGTACCCACTGCCCAATTTTTCTCGGTCTTCTCCTCCCTTTTCTGGCCTTTATTATTTACTATTCTATACCCAGATAAAATAATTTTTTTGATATGAAGAAAAGCATATCCCACCACCTGGGAATTTGTTCATAGATGTACACTGTCAAGACATTCCTGGCTGTGTGCACAATATGCACAAGTATATATTCTGTGTTGACTTAAATGTCCAGCTGAATGTCCTTGGAGGGAAGGTTCCAACAGTGAGCAGTGTGCACTACAGTGAAGATAGTGAAGTACAATGAATGCTTCAACATGGTTAAGAGGGAAAATGTGAAGAAAGCAAATTACAAAAGAATACACACATTATGTTCCCACCTGAATACATTTCAAAATTATGAAAATGAGCAATTTATGTTTCTGCATTACATGTGTATATAATAAAACAATTTCTGTGACCTATAGTTCTTGGTGAAAGCAAGAAAGTAAAAAATTAATGGAGAAGAATTTCAATTGGTTTACCAAAATTAGTAATTTCCTATGTTTTAACCTGACTCTGGACATGCGAGAGTTCATTTAGTTATTTTTATGCTTTAGCTATTCGCTATAGTATGCTTTTTTTGAATATATGAAACATTTCATAAAAATAAATTTTACAAAAGTTTCCTGCTAGCTTTAGACTGTGATCAACTCATGCAGAAGGTCCAATTATTTCCTTATTTAGAGCTGGATTTATACTTTTAACTTAGGCTCATCCCTGTACAAATTTACTGAGCATGGTCTAGTGATCAGATTAGCAGCTTTCTATGCTGTTTTAGCCAATCCCAACCTCAGCATATGCATAATACAGTTTTAATGACCCAGAACAACATATTTAGTCTAGGCAGTTTCCCCATTAGCAATTTCATTGGAAATCCCCCAGTATGTGATTTCTATTAGTGACTTTATTATGAAGTTCCATTGCTGCCTGCTGGGGGCTATACCAGAAACCAGATTTGATGACCCCAATAAATGTTAGTTTTTTTTCTGGAAAGACATTCCCAATGCCTGAAGGCAGAATTTGTTAGTCCTTTCTGTTCATCCCAGTGGCATTTCCTAGTTAGCAAAATGGAACTATCCGATAGGTTACCACAAGGAATAAACCTGCTAATGCTTTCAGAGTTCACAGTAAGTACTCACAAATAGTAGCCATTTGTATTATTCTCTTATACATAAGAATTCTTATCCCTTTATTAGAATTCATGCCAGGGTATGACAAGCACCAGCTAAGTGTGTGTACCACAGTCTCTCTCTGTAGTGTACAGAGCTGGTGAGGAGGGGAAGTCTGTCTTATACAGCTGTGTCCCTGCTGCCTAATACTGGTGTGGTTAGTGTGTAATAGGCACATGATATGAATTTATTAAATTTAGTTAAAAGAAAATTGTTTTCATGAATTTATATTCTTTTAAAATTTAGACTTCTCACATGTATTCAATGTCCTGCTTAATTTGCAATTCTAGAATCAGACAACACTTCAGTCCATAAAATAGAATAAGTGTTTCAGTAGGACGAACTGAGTAGAGACAGAAAAAAGAGGGCTTGTTCATTTCAAAGTTACTCTCCTGGTAAGACAGGAGGGCAAAAGAACAACAGAAAAGAAATGACTTTGTTTATGGAGGAATCAAAATAGAGGGAACTTTGTTATCATGCTCCCTGAAACTGGTCTGTTTGGCTATCATCTCTTTTTGATTTCTAGGAGGGTCAGGTAACAATTTAGTTCTGTTTGGTGACATAGTACATGAGACTCCATTTTGATTTTCCATCTGGTCTGTTGAGGTCCAGTCCAAAATAATGACCTATAATTTTATTTGAAAATGAGGTGAGGGATGGACTCTCAGGAACACGTCTAGAAGGGAAGGAGAAATGTCTGACTTTGATTGGGCAAAATTCTCTCCATAAAGGCAATAGATTACTTGAAAAGATTGTTTTGTAGAGAAGGAATGAACATTCACATCTGGATGTGTGTGTTGGCTGGAGGCTGTGATCCTGCATGGGTCTCCCTGGGAAACAAATGGTGGTTTAAATGACACGTAGTAGGCTGAGGGCCCGAGAAAGGGATGTGAGATGCACACTTGTCCTTTTCTTGGAAGATCTTACATTCTCATCCTGAGCTGTGGCTGATTCTAGTTACACAGTCACAGGAGAAAAGTGTTTAAGAATTTCTCTCCTTGAGAGGAGTCACGGTGTGTTGTGATGTGTAATATAGATTCACATCAAACTTTATTGATAATTTTATTAGTTTAATTACTTAGCATATCAATGGATTTGCTTAGAAGGTTTCTAAAGATATGCTTATGTGGTTATACATGTTTGGAAATAGTTTGTGCTAAAATACTGGAAACAATTAGTGAATTTAAGGGAATAGATTTTGGATCATAACCTATTTTATTTAAGACAAGGTCAAATGGAGAGGAAAAAGCTGTTGGGGGTCTTTTGGTTTTGTGTCCATAAAAATGATGAGAGCCAAGGTCCATACACAAAGGCTGTGGGTTCGTCAGCTTTTCATCACTGGGACCAATTGCCTGACAGACACAATTTAATGGGTAAAAAAGTTTATGTGGTTCACAGTTAGCTGGGGCCGAGGCAGTAATGGGATGGTGGAAGAAAGCTGTTCAATCTATGGCAACCAGGAAGCTGAGCAGAGAGTGGAGGTTTCAGAGGGAGAGACACATTCTTCAAAGTCACTCTCAGGAATCATCTTCCCCAACTAGCCCCCCCCTCCTGGTAGCACATTCACTCATCAGAACATCAGTGGATTAATCTACAGATGATATGGCACCTCCATGATCCAAAGACCTCCTGAGAGCCAGGCCTCTGAGCCTATGAGATTTTGGGGTCATTCTAGATCAAAATCATGATAGCTTCATCAAGTGAAGCAGAAACCTTGGACTGTACAAGTGGAACTCATGTTGGTGTAGATATAGAACCCTTCTCAAGATACCAGGATGAACAAAACTCCACACAAATGAAGTCACCAGGCCAGAGCAGAGCATGGTCTTCTCAGACAGCCCTTGGGGTAGGGCTAGAGATGGAGGAAATGAATACCTGGAGTAATGGTGAAGAGCAAGACCAGCTGGGGAAGGATTTTTGAAAGGGATGCACCAAGCTTTCACCCTCAAACTCCTAGAGGGTGCTGCTCTTCCCAGTCATTCTGCCCACTAGAGTGATCAGGGATGGAGCTACCTGATAGATTACCAAGGTTTCAAACCCATGTTACAACCCTGATGGCATCACCACTGTGGTGTGGAAGGAACCCCTACCAGCAGCAGAAACAGCAGCAGCAGCAGCAGCAGCAGCAGCTGAGATGCCACTTATTGGAAAGAAGGTGACTTTGGCATTAGATGCTACTCTCTTTAAATCCAACCTGCACCTCTCACTGGACTTAAATGCTGTGTGAGTAACAGAACTGCGGGTCCTACTTTCAATCTTTTCGTGAAATGGAATGAGGACAGGCTCGTTTTATGCTGACTTTTTCTTTTAGTTTTTGTATTATATTTTAACAGAGAATTAGAGATTATGTATCAGGTACCTGGTACATTTTATATGCTCTAAATTCTCCTACATTAAACAGACATTTAGTGAGTGTCACTCCAATTGGGCCCTGTGCTAGGGTCTGGGAAAGAAAGATGAAATTGACATTGGTTTGTTTTGTTGAAAAGCTTAGTTTCTTGTTGAGAACATAGACAAGTAAACAAATGTGTTAACAGTCTTATAAGAAGTAAAAGTGCCAGACGAATTATAGTTTCCATCTTATTTTTTTCCTTACAAATAAGAATACTCAATTTTTATAAAAATATTGTATTTTAAAATGTTATTCTCTTAAATCCATTTTGCACCTAGATATGGCCTTGCATTGATTTTATAGCCCTGTAAAATAAGCATAAGTTCTTTGCATAACATCTGGAATATCTCTTGAATGTGGATATATATATGTCCCCTGTGTGTGTGTGTGGGATTGCCACACAATCCCTGAGCACCCTAGAATG
The DNA here is from genome assembly GCA_004026965.1 of Petromus typicus. Taxonomy (NCBI): domain Eukaryota; kingdom Metazoa; phylum Chordata; class Mammalia; order Rodentia; family Petromuridae; genus Petromus; species Petromus typicus. The sequence continues at coordinate 13,549 of PVIR01014213.1, read as the reverse complement.
TCCTGAAAACATCAGAGAAGGAAGCAAAGAAGTTTGAAGCAGTAAGAGAAATGACTTAGGAGTGACCACGAAGGGTCTTTTGTGAGGATCAGAGCAAGAAGATGAAGCACATCTGTGGGTCCACCTACCTCACTGTCACTATAGAAAATCCTGGGCCTTCTGGGTACACCCACACCCCTGAACCCACAGCTGCTGACAGGTGGAAAGGAGCTTGGTTCAGGTAAGGAGGAAACAGAGATGGTTCTTCATCCTCGAGGATGAGGACAGACATCAGGACTGCTGCTTATGTATTCATCCGTCCATCCACTTACTCCTTCATTAACAGTCATTCACCACATGTCTATGAAGTGGCTGCCACTGCTCTAGGGATGTGTGGTACTGTAATAAGCCAAAGTGATGGAATTCCTGCCATCGTATAGTTTATGTACAAATTAGGAAGATGGAAACAGAAAACACCAAATGTTATTATGAAATCAGATAATGTTAAGGACTAGGTAGAAAAATCAAGCAAAGTTAGGTGAATATGAAGCACTTAATGATGAATTTGAATAGAACCCTTGGCTTTTATTACCAATCTTGTTGTGTGTTGTGTGGATCTCGTGTTACTGATGAGAACTCATAATCATTGATCACTCGTGGGGGGTGGGTGGAGGTGGGGGTGGCAGAAATGATGATGAAGCAGGTGAATTGTGCAGTGTGCCTTCCAAAGACCACGGCTGCTGCTAAGGCGAAGCACCAGATTTTGGCCAAAGTCCAGGGTTCAGGCCCAGCTTCAGCACAACATTCATATATTACCTTTTTATCCCTCCCAGACACCCCACTGGGTGAATACTAGTACTCAGTTCGACAGATGAAAGCGTTGTTTTTCAGAATGGTTAATCAGCTAGACAAAGTTGCCTCAGGATTCTGATCTGAAATTGGGATCTCACTGTGTGCTAAATGGGGCCACATTTGATAGTCCCCGTAGGCTCCAGTCCTGGCTCGGTGGTCAGTCGGAGACTCACATAGGACAGAAAATCTGGGCAAAGCTCTGCAGCCCCAGAGGACGCAACTTTGGGCCAGGGAGGTCTGAGCTTCCGAGGAATAGGGAGTGCAGCAGGGAGAGAGCAAGCAGCAAGGTTTGAAGGTGAGACCCTTGGAAATCTACTAGCTAATGATGCAATTATTCCACATTTTCCAGGTGTAATTGATTTGCAAATGACAGAAACAAAAGTATAATTTGAAACCAGAGGATTGAAAGTGACCTCGAGGTCTCCCAGTCTTACTATCTTCATAATCTATGAATTTCCTCAGTAGGATAGCAGAGTCCTTCTCACCTGACTAAGCCCAAGGGCCTTTCTGGGCCAGAGGTGAGAAAAGGGTGGTGACCACAACACGCCTTGTGTTCTCTGAAAAGGTTACTATGCACCAAACTCAAAGTTTCCAGTGCGTCCACTGACAACAGAAGAAGAAAAATAGAGCTGCTTATGACAAAGTGGGGATCATGGGACTTCAATTTCCTAGCCTTCCTCAATCAGTTGCAGAGATTAACAACTGAGCCAAGTTATTGGCAATTTACTCGAAGGAGAAAGCATTCATGTAAGAATTCAACCAGCACATTGTGCTGTTTTATGGCTAGTCCATGTAGGTTCACCTATATTGATTGTGCTTATTTAATATCCCCCTTAAGATGAAAAACGGCACCAGTTCAGTGTTTACAGCATCTCTGGGCGCAGAGAAAGTGTCCCGTGGACTGAGTGGCAGCTGCTCCTTCGCGATGGAGATTGAAAACTTTATCTGGAATGTCTCGCACCGGTGACAGCGCTGCACACTGACGGAACTGCACACCACTGGCACGGGGACCTTGGCTGAAGGGCTCGCTGCTCAAGAGTGTCCTGTTGCAGGGAATGCTGTCAGTTGCCATTAAGCTGCTAGAAAGGAGACTGCTAACTCTCCCATAGATCAGCTCACAAGTCAGCTCTTTTGAGATCACCTGGCAGATACCACAGCTTCCTTTTGGGTTTTGTATCTGACTCTGGTACCTCTCTGATCCTTAAAACTCTAGCATCAGGAAAGATGACAGATTGGTGAGGACACTCTGCTTATCAAATTATTGAGAGTTGCCTTTGAGATTCCAAAAGTGACTGGGAATATGCCAGGATAAGACTCCGGGAAATATGGGAGAGCAAGGGACAGCCATTGATCTTTCCTAGACCTCAGATTTGCCGTCTATAAACTCAGACTGTGTCTTTCAGACCTAATATCACATAAATTCAGGATTTCTCCCTTGCTTTTAGGAACCTATCCTTTAAAAAGTCTTCCTATTCAGGCACACATCATTTTCTCATTATTTTCTATATAAGATAGTGTAAGCTGGCAGGTGTTGGGCAGAAAATAGCATTAGATTAGGACTCAGGAAGCAGACTGTAGCTTTGATCAATAAGAGCAAAATGGCATTGAGTAAATCACTGATTTTCTCTAAATCATAGTTCATTCACTTAAAAAATGAAAGCACTAGATTAAACGCTAAAATTTAGCGCTAAAATTAAGGTCTTGTAGACTATTGAGATGTAAAAGTTTGTAATGTTATAAAAGCGAAACGACAAAAACATGTAATCATTACCTTCTTTCTAAAAAGATCAGATTCTTTTCGCTAGAAAAAGCCGTCGCTCTTGCGTTGGGGAACGTGGGTGGAAGCTGGGTAGACTAATGCTTTTCCGAATGGTATTCACAGGATCTTGAGAGGCCGTGGTGTATTCTGAGGTGAGCAAGTTCCTAGCTCCAGGAAACACCGGTGCAGAGACCCCAAACCGAGCTAGACTTCGTTTAGGATGTACCACCCAAATACGCCACTCTGATAAATTGACCATGTTATTTAAAAAGACTTGAAAAATGACAGATGGAAGAGATTCAGGGCAGTCGTCTTCTTCCCAAAAGAAAGGAGAGATCCTTCCACGTGAAATATTCCCTCCTTAACTCAAGAAGAAGAGACATTCTTATCGGCAAAGTGGGACGCTGAGCCCTAGAGAAATCTTCCCAAACCTTGCTGAAGGAGCCCTTCTCTCCCTTACCTTAGTCTGAGCCCCTTTGCCTTTGCCGCTTTCACCATTTACTGCTCTTTGTTTGACTTGTACATAGGTATTCAGCTCTGCTTCTTGGGGTGTTCCTTTTTCTGATGAAGACTCTCTCGTCCATAGGAAAAAATGAAAGCTTGTAGACATTGCTCTTCGTCTGTGACTCCGTCTCATGTCAGTTTAATTTTTGAGCCCAGATGCAGACTCTACGAGGGCAGAGGGGAAATACTTCTTTTCATGAAAGGACTTTGGAAGTGGATGAGTGAGGTGGAGGTGCCGGGGGAACTGGAAGAAGGAGAGATCCATAGTGAAGAGAACATCCAAACAGAGAAATTTGAGAAGTTATGAAAGAGACTGTTTACACATAGTATAGCCAAACAATAAAGAGCAGTATGGTCCCAAGACAGTGCCTTTACTCGCAAGAATAGAGGGAGGAACAGTTCTCCTCACAGCAGAAGAAGCTGTGGTCTTCACATGGGGATGTAGTCATCCCACAAAATGGGTGTGGGAAACACTCTCTCCTCTCCAGACTTCTCGCTGACTGAGCTCCATGAGGCAGAGCAGCCTTGAGACCTGTGCAGACAAGCCAGCCTTCAGGGAAAAGAAAATCTTGGCACAGGGTTGGAGTAAAAAGAAAGACTAGGAATGAAGTCCTTATCAGAGGTCGCCTCAAATGCTCAGTACCATCTGTGAGGAAGGCGAACTTTGTTTAATGCCTCAGTACACCATGAATTATCAAGCCTCTGGGTTCCTTCTCTTCTTACAGAGCCTAATGCTACCCACTGCACACCAGAGCTTTGCAAAGAAGGGTTGACTTGGTTCCCTGGATACTTACTAAGTCTTTAAATTTGAGGCTAAAATCATGAGAGTTTCTCAGAAGTCATGCTTTCTCTTCCAGATCAAGAGAAAGAGAAGATATAAAGTTATTCTCAATTTGGGATTATCCAGAAATGAAAGGCAACAAGGATACTGTCAGATCTCAGCCCTGGCAAAAGAGAAAAACTGCCCAGACAATGCAGTTACACACCCAGCAAGGCACAAAAGAAGCCAGGCCCGGCCGGTTCGAGATAAGCAGCCTGACCCACGCAGTGACATCTGCGGGTCATGCACCGGTGGAGACTACCGGACTACACAGTTTCCCTTTGGCCAACCCTCGGGTCTATGGCTCTGTCACCCTTGACTAGCCTGTCCCAGGATGAAATGAAACTTCTGTGCTGCTTCATTTTTGCCTTCTTCGATGGTCTTGGTTACACCTTTGTTTACTTTACCTACTCAATTCCATGATTTTATCATAATTATCAGCCAATGATGCTTAATGGTGTAACTTTCTTTAAAATGCCCCCTTGAAATCTTCGAATTTCTTTCTTCGATTTTTGTTTTGTCCCATTTTACAGGTGAAGAGAATGAGGTTGACGTGGAGAGGGGGAGCACTCTGCCTGGCTGACCTGGCCTGGGCTTGAGCCCCATCTCGTGGTTGATTCCACTCCACTACTCATTATTTTAGAAACAAGACTTAGAAAAAAAAAGACAAGAGTCCCTGAGGGAGGACATCAGATTTCTAATTTCTTCATCTTCTACCTTTTCTTTCTGTAAATGGAAAATATGACAATTTTATTTGCAAACTAATGGACTAATTTTTTTGAGAATTGAATTTAAATGATATCATCAATCACCTAGCCAGATGATGTATGGCTTCAGGAAACAAAATTAAAATAGCTAAAGCAGTTAAGCATCTATTTTATTTCTCTTTTGCAATTCCAACAAAACCAGAATACAGTAGATTTACCAACACCTGTTTACTGTTTGCAAAATACTATGTTTAACTTGTTCTTTTCTTTAATCCACCAAGATTTTGTGTCAGATTCAGATTCTGCAGATGGATTGTTTAGAAATAAAATGTCAAGTTTCTTACTCACACATCTAATTTCTTTTTGACCTCAGAGAATTCCCCAAATCTAATGAAACTGCTAGGTAAGAGAAGAAGAATTGGCTGCTATCAGGCAGCTTTCTTCTCTATGCATTTTTATGGTATTTATTTTATAATTACTAAGTGGTGATCTCAGGGATACCCATCTGTCATGCTTAATTACGGACTATAAATGGATGTGCAGCAAATATTTCATTAAAAATGAAATTTCCAAGTAATAGAAAAATGTTATATCCAAGTTCTGATGACAAGTGCTTTCCAAAAATATTACAGAGAAAAAGGGGGAAATGAATAATACACTATGTTATCCAAATTTTAATTAGAATTAGACTCACAGAATGTTCAAGTGGGAAGAGAGAGGCTGGGTAGTAGAGAACTAAACATCCATTTAAATAAATATGCTTCATTTAGTACCCACACTATCACTAGAAAGTTTGAATAATTATGATTATCTTATGTATGGAGAAATGTGGGCCTCAGAAAAGCTCTGAAATATGCCCAGTATCACACAGTTAAGAAGATCAAAACTTGGGTTTACTTGCTTTTATTGCCCAACTCTTCACATTGAAGCAGTTAACTAATGGACCAGCCCCAGACTTTCATCCTCACAGCCCTGCCCTCTTCACACTCACTACGATGCCTCTAAGCACCCATCGGCCTTGACCCAGGGAGCAAAGCGTGAGTCAGATTTCTCCTAGTTATTCCCCCTTACCATTTCTAACATCCTACACAGGAACATTATATGAAATATAATTTACTGAATAAGTAGTCGGGAGGCAGCACTACAGAGATACCTGTGTCTACTCTTTTTTCTTCATTATAATGAATTTAAATTCTTGTTAATACTCTCAGTGTATCATAGATTGAAGTAGCTTAATAAATATTGCATAAAACCATGAGTCCGAAGGGGTAGCATTGGCTTTGGGAGCTGGAGACACCGGGGAGATACAGGTATTTATAATATTTTGTGGAAGGTGAATCTGAGCGCTTCAGTGATATCCAGACTATTCATCCATATCATTTCTAGAGCCTGGATCTTCTCACCTCTAGCAGGACATGTTGTAACTTTATATCAAGTTGTTTCAGAAACAATACCACCTTCAAAAGAAGAAAAAAGAGATTAATAAAGAAAAAATAAATCACCCCAAGGCATGGTCTGCTAAGCAATAAACATTAAGGGAAAAAAATAATCCCCATTCATATCCAAGAAAAAAAGACAAATGATAGTAAGGAAGAAAATATTCAATTGGGCCTGGGGTTTGGAGATACTGCAGGAATATTTTTAGAGGTCTGGGAAAATGGAATAAAGAGTAACTTAAGAATTTGTTCTTATCCAATTTATCAATGAATAAAAATAGAAAAAATATTCTCAGACATTTGACCTATAATTGATTAAGAAATCAAACCAATGGTAAGAATCCAAATAAAGAGCTCTGGAGTTAGAAAGTCACAGACAGCAAGAAAGGACCAGTGAGCTATGAGGATTACGGTTGGAGACCAAAGTGTAATTGACCTTCTACTTGTTATTTTTAATATTTGAAAATAAAATCTTTTTTTTTAACAATGTGTAGGACATTTTCAACTGAATTGATGCATTGCACTGGAGTGTTTATGAAAATTTCATAAGTCAGTAAATACTTAGCAAAAATAATTTAAAAAATTAGTTATCTAAACTGGGCATGGTGGTGCATACCTGTAATCCTAGCACTCTAGGAGACTGAGGCAGGAGGATTGCTAGTTCAAACATAGTTTGGGAAATTTGAAAACTTAGGGAGCCCCTGCTTATTTCAAAATAAAAAATAAAAACAGGCTGTGGATTTCAATGTGGAGGTCCTGGGTTCAATCCTAAATACTGCCCAAACCTCCCAAATCTAGGAAATATTATTTTCTAAGTCATTTTATTGTGAATAGGAGTTCACTATTTGTTTATGATATTATTGTGTTATTGATGACTTTATAAATTATAAATAAGGAATCTGGCTGTTCAGACGGGGCACCAAAACGCACATTTTGATAGATCAGTTGACATGTGTCTATAGGCATGCATGTGGTAAATTTGCAGTTGTGATAAAATAACGTGGAAGCGATCCTCTTAATTTATGCCACGCTCAGGCTACTGAAAATGTAGTAGAGCTCAGAAGGTAAGAAGTTACATTCCATGAGAGCTCGGAGGTTGTCCTTCAGGGAGTGTGTGTGGGGCTGTCGAATCAGCTTTCTTGAGGTTCAATCATTTGTTCAACAAATATTTACTAAGAATCTTGTTTATGTCGGATAAAACAAGGCCCCAGGAATTCAGTAGAGAACAAAGCTATGATTTCCAAGCTTTAGGTAGTTTTTGTGGGCTCGTTACTCTAAGGAGCAGGCTCTGAGATGTGAATTATTAGGTTGCATTTTGGCTCAAGAAGCTGGGACCAGAAGGGCAGAAAGGACTGCAGGGGAAAGTGAGCTACACTATAACCTCAGTACAATCACCCAAGCGTTTGTAGTCTGAATCCCCTCTGTCCTCTCTGGAACTCTTTGTTCTTGATATTCTGGTCTTTCTCCTCTCTCTGGACCCAGCTAACCAGCCAAGCAGCACACCACTGTCTGTGCATTCACTTATATTCTCACCTCAAGTCACTGATTTTTTGACAAATTATTTGCCCTGTTGAACCACCCCCTGTGCTGCCCAGAGAGAGGATTTTGACTTGTGACCGTCTTTCAGGAACACTCCTCACAAAAGCTGGACACCGCCCTTTTCCATTTTCAGCCTTTCCTCCTGCAGCAATCTTGCCTATCTGAACGAATGTGAGAATTTTTACCTACGTAGGAGTGAATCATGAGGGATCTTGCAGAGGGGTTAAAGGGTAGATAAGGAAGACAGGTGGGTCTGTCCTACTTCCTCTTATAGCTTGTTTGTGTACACAGGAATCGCTCCTGTGCATCCTAGCAGTACCACCTCTAGCTTAAAGTAGTTTGCTATGGGGCCCATGCAATTTTATGAGCAGGGGCACCTGATAGAACTCCTAATCTGCAGTTCTGGCTTTGTTGTCATTTGGTTTCCTGTCTGTCTCTTCCATCAAGTCTTAGGACAAGACTACAAATACATATTTCTCTTTGCTTAAGTGAATGTAATTATTTCTCAGCCTCTGTTTCTGATAGGAATGGAAAAAAAATTCATTTCCAGATCAATAGCTGTTATGGCACGTGTCTGAAGTTGTGTTAATCTCTTCTATTTTAGATAGCATGTCTAGCATAGCAGCTGCTATCCAAGCTCCTCCTTTCTGAGCTTTCAGAACTATACTATCATCCTCCAGGATGCACCTGGTTCATTATGGAGGCCATGCTTGTGCATTAAATGCTGTTATTTGGGGATTGGTGGCCTTACATCCTCCAGGCATAGAAGTGGCTCTGATTTCTGCTATTCTTCTTGGGATGTGATATTTTTAATTTCCTATCCTGGCTTTAGAATATGCAATAATTTTAAAGTCTTGCACTTAGTTTTCCTGCCATGCTAGCATTTGTCCTATGTGCTAAACCTTTCCCATATGAGGCCAAATATGAAGCAGTTTATACTAATTATACATGTGGGAGCTGAAAAAAATGAATGTTAGGGAGGTTATGAGCTTAAAGGACCCATCTGTGACCTCAGCTTGAGCTAGGGATACATTTATTGTCTGGTGCTTCTATCTCCTCATGCTAACGGCTGACCGATGCTACCTTGGGTCTCCAGGTATCAATGTCAGCATGGATCTGTGTCCAAGAGTCCTTTCAATGTTTGGGTAAAAGTTTAACTTCAGTATACAGTTGCCAAAGTAAGTGGATGAGGGTCAATTTTGGGGTCTTATACTGTGATAGAATAAAAAATATGCATTTGCTCATCATCCCTGTTCCTGGCACAGAGTTCCTAGGACTCTCATAATTTCCTGCATGATAGGGGTCAGAGGAACATTTTTCATTGTTGATGATGAGCATTTTCCACCTGTATCTCAGCTTACACTAATGAAGTGGCTCTTATATGCTGCTCCATAGTTTCAGTCTGGGAACCAGCTGCCAGAGAAATCAGGCATTGACGGGTTGGAATTTTCAGTCCTACCCACTGATTTCTAGGAGTCATTGACAGTCAGTGATTTATTTTATAATGTCTGTGTAACGGAGCTTCATAGGACCCTGAAGGGTCTGGTGAGCTTCCGAGCTGGTAACACTTGAGGTTCTGGGAAGGTGGCTCTGCTTCCTTCCATGCCCTTCTCCTTGCCCGGTTCTGAGAGCCACTTCCATTTGGCTGTTCTTGAGTTGTGCCCTTTAGAGTTGACTACTTACTAGGAGTAAGAAAATGGTTTTCCTCAATCTTTGATACATTGCATGTAGCAAGTTATAGAAGCTAAGGGAAAGGACTGTGGAAACTATTGATTCTGGTGGGTTAGAAGTATGGGATATCTAGGACTTGCAAATAGCAGCTAGACTGAGCCTTTTGTTTGTACAATCTGACTCTAATTCCAGGTAGACAGTGTGAGGACACAGTTGAATTATAGGACGTCCCATCAGTGTTAGAGACCTGGTAGGTGTGGGAAAACAAAAGCCCACACGTTGGATTCTGCGTCTGAGATCTGGGTCAGGTCTGGCGATTGCTCTCTTCCTTGATTCTTGTCACCTCACATACCCTTGATTTCTTTGCCTTTGACAAGCACCACTTTTTGAACGCTTGTGTCTTTCCCTCTCCGGATTGCAATGCACAAATTACTATCTTCGTATCCTCCATGGGCCTGCTGCTCTGGGGGTCCTTCTATCTTTATCAATCACCATACTCAAACTTATCTACCCTTTAACATGCCAGAGTCTTATCATGCCCAAGCTACTTGTGATCCCAGTGCTACAATCCAGTACTCACTGGTCAGCTCTGGGCTTCAGAGGAAGCCAAACAACTCAAATTCCAAGTGGCACTAGTACAACCTTCCCCTCACATCCTGTACTACATTGGGAGTGTGAACCACTGTCACAGCTGTTTGTTCGGCCTTGTATAGTATATCCACTTTATCTCAGCCCACTTCTTTGAGCCTCCTACACCTTTATTTTGCCATCTGCCATAGTTATTTTAGCTCTCTTTGTGTGGATCATCATTTTACCATCTTCTGAGTCTTAATCTAGTAGCATTCTCACATCATCCTCCAAGTCCTCACTACCATGTTAAATATTGCATCCTGGGAGAATGCTCCAGAATTCCTAAGCTGTTGCTTATCAAGAAAACAGTATGTTCAACCTTCTTGAACAAACTTCCTTGGAACCAAGTCCTGTATACACATGCCTCAGCCCTGCTCTTATGCACTCATTGTGCCTTGCACCTTCCTAGAGTTGTATGCCTTTTCCTGTGTATCAAGCCTGACATGTTTCTAGCTGGGTTAGGTTGCAGTCTACCTCAGTTATTTGTCTGATGACCTGGGGTGACAGAAGGGACCTTGCTGGAGAGAGATACAGTGGTCTCTGTGTCATCTTTAAGCAAAGGAGGCCTTCTGGCTCTGAAATATTGAGCTATACCTGCATGCTCAAGGGACCCAGGAAACCTGTTGTTCAGTATTTCAGATATAAAGACCTAGATGTCTCTGTCTAGGGTCACGTTATTTATCAGTGAGTATCTGAGTGGGGCATAGAAGACTTTCCATGGTTGGGAAATTAACTTTCTTTGGATAGTCTTGGGTTTGTCCTCAAATTTCATGACCTACTTACTGTAAGAAGTAAGACTACCTTTACATCCTTCCAAACAAATACGCTGTCTTTCATGCTAACCATTTAACTGATGAATAAGGGTTCCTAATATTTACTTACCTTTTACTTCAGGTCAGTTAGGCTTAGCAGTTGGGTTAGCTGCCCTATTTCATTTCACTTTTGGCTATTGTTTTCCCCTGTCTCTCAAAATCTCAGTATATCAACTAGCTAATGCTTTACTTTCTATAGTTGTACCTTCTCAACTTATCCCTGATAAAAATTTTAATAATTGCATCAAGTGCCAAGAGCTATCTGTGCTGCACTCACACCACCCAGATGATGAGGCTCCAAGATCAAGTTCCAATTCCTCTTCCTCCTTGCATTCCTGTTTCAGGTTTGGTTTCCTGGGAAGCAGACTATGAGGTGAGAATGGCTGTGTGCGATCTGTATGGAGGTGTTTGGAACTGTGGGAAGAGGTCTGTGGGCAGAGGAGAAGTTGGCTCAGGACACAATCACAGGGGAGGCTGAGCTGACTCTAAGGGGATTCTGGAACTGGAATGAGAACTCAGAGTAGCCGGAATTTGGGATGAGTTGGGATGAAGGAGCTGAGCCTTCATGTGCCTTGTGGATCTGCCACTGGATGTTGACAGTGCTGAGAAAGGAGATGTGATACAGGCAAATGTGGCTCCAGAACTTGGCTGTCCACAGAAGCTGTCAGCTAAGAGCTCCCTGTTGGCAGCAGCCTCCACTGGGAACAGGGCACATTTTTCCTGAAGAATCTGCATGATTTTGCACTAAGCAAAACAACCAGCATTTCATGCCCTTTCCTGTTTGAATGTGTTGTGTACATTATTGACAATATTTCTTTTTCCTTCTTAGTACCAGAGATCAAACTCAGGACCTTACCCTTGTGAGGCAGGCCTGGTGGCACTGAGCTAAATCCCTCATCCTCCATTACTGACATTATAAGCTATGTTACCTTATTCTCAGGTAGTCTTCATTTACATTCAGGCAAGCTGCTCACCTGCCTATACTGTCATTTCTCCTAGCTAGAGAAAAGAGTACCCCTTTGGTTTTGTGAGTGCCACTGTTTCTTTGGTTTGTTTAGAAACTGGCTCCTTTTCTCCTGGGACTTCAGGTCCACTTTAGGGCATGAGCCATAGCCAGGCTGGGTTTCTGCCTCCACTTACCCTTTAGGAGTGCAACACAGCACCTTGTCAGGTGAATGGTTCCATTGCTGCTGTTATAGCTTGCTAATAAATCCCCATTCTAACCTACATCTCTTCTGAGTTTCTATTTGTGTAAGCAAATGATCATTGAATAGGTCCACTTGTAATTTCTAAAACTCCTAAAACTGCTCTCTTCCAAAGCAGAATTCCTCATCTTTCTCCATTATTTCCACAAAAGTCTCTTACTTTGTTTTCATTTTCTAACTCAGTCATTGGCAGCGACACAACTGCTCAGTATGCATCTACCCTTGTGCTGATGAATACGGAAGACACAACCCCCTTCTTGCTGAATTTATGAGATGGGTGAGAGACAGACAAGACTAAAGAACAAAGAGGTGAATAATCCCAAACTCAGATCACTGTGATGAAAAACCAGGTTTCCAGGAGATAGAAATTGAGGAAGGGCTTTATTTTTCATAAGGTGATCAGGGACTGATCAAAAATCATGAAATGATTTTTCAACTGAGACACAAGAGGAGAAAAAAACCCTGAGTGCAGATGTTTCAAGAGTGATCAATCATTTGCAAGGCTTCACCATCCCACCTCCCACACAATCCAGGCCTACAGCCTCTGCCTCCTAGACAGCTCGTGAGTCAGCTCCTTGCTCCCATTTGCCTGCCTGATCTTGCGTTAAGGTCACTATGCTTCCTCACTTCAATGACTTCAGGCTGCTGTTACTCCAACTATCACTGGCTTTCTCTATTCAGCCTCCCCATGAAGACTGACAGTCTCTTTTCTTGTTTGTTGACACAGAACTCTAGCATCTTAGAGTGGATTCCTCCCCATCATCTCCTTGTCCGTTCTGGCTCCTCTCCAGGTTGAATCATTCAGTTTCCTTGCTGGACCTCACCCTCAGCTCTTTCCATTGTTTGTGTTCGTCCTTCCTGGCACTTTTCTGCACTGCCCAGGAGCATACCTGCATGCCTGGCACTGTAAGGCTTGGGGCCAACCCACTTCCTCACAGGCTTACTTTGACAGTTGTCAGCTCTACCCTCAAGGCAGCATCTTTGTCATATATCTTATGTTAGATGTGGCTTAACGGTCTTATTTGCTTTGTTTTCCTTTGCCTACATCACAGTTTAAAACTTTCTTGGTCAGGCCACTGAGTCTTCATTCACACATATTCTTTTAGAATTTGTAGGGCTGGGGATTTAGCTCAGTGGTTCCAGCCCCTGTCTTGCAAGCACAAGGACCTGGGTTCAATCCCGGTAACCACATACCATACTGGATGTGGAGACTCACGCCCTGCAGCAACCAGTACCACATACCACAGTGCTGGGCGTGGTGGCTCACGCCTGTCATCCCAGCACGTGGGAGGCAGAGGCAGGAGGATTGCTGTGATGTGAGTTTGAGGCTGAGCTCAGGGCCAGCCTGAACTACAAAGTGAGACCCTGTCTCAAAAAAAAAAAAAAAAAAAAAAAAAAAAAAAAAAAAAAAAAAAAAAAAGAAAGAAAAAAAAAAAGAATTTGTGATGTTTATCTCATCTCTTGTCAGATGGTGCGTTTAACAGCTAAATCCTGTTCCCCAAATACCCTGCACTGAGGCAATCGATTACATGTGCTCCTCTCTCAAATAGACAAAAATGTTTATTGGGACAATGAATTAAGTGCACAGAGGTCCCCAGGTCTTCCTTTCCCCTAGCTGGAATTCCAGACTCACCA
>PVIR01014212.1:7409-40832 GCA_004026965.1 Petromus typicus | reverse complement strand
CACGCCCAGCACTGTGGTATGTGCTACTGATTGCTGCTGGGCGTGAGTCTGCATGCCCAGTATTGTATGTGGTTACTGGGGGTCAAACTGGGCCCTTGTGCTTGCAAGATGGGTGCCGGAACCATTGAGCTAAATCCCCAGCCCTGTTTTTGTTTTTTTTAACAGATAGGGTCTTGCTTTGTAGTTCATGCTGGCCCTCAACTAATTATGTATCCCAGGTTGGGCTCAAACTCACAGTAACCCTCCTGCCTCTGCCTCCCTAGTGTTGGGATTACAGGTGTGAGCCACCACACCTAGCATTGTGGTATGTGGTACCAGGGATTGAACTCTGGCCCTGGGCTTGTCAGGCAGATGCTGAAACCACTAAGCTAAATCCCTGGCCTCACCCTGAAGGAATTCTAACTTCACACTGTTGGGGATGTTTACCAAGATGGCTTCAGAGTAGACTAACTTTACACAGCAGATTAAAAATAAAATTTATTCAGTATCATGATCAGACTATTATACTTAGCAATCAACAGCATGAGTGCAAAAAAAAAAAAAAGTGTCTACATTAAAACCCTTTGTTGGAATCTTTACATTTTCCACAGAACAGAAACTAAAATAACCTGTTACACAATTAGTCACAAATATAGTCCTGGGGTTTTTTTGCTCACACACAAGAGTATTGTCTAAACACGTTTTCTTTGAAGCAGCGAGGCCCTGCCACCACTGTGCATGGCTGGGTTCACAAATGTGTTGTCACCTGGAGCTTCCCTGTCACTTCTCCGGCTCTCCTCTTCTGCTTAGCCATGTTTCCTGGCAGCATTAAAACCTTCTGCCATTGCCATAGCTGCTGCTGCTTTTGGAACCCGCCATAGCCACCTTGATTTCGTGGTTTACCAGAGTACTGGCATCCACACAACAGGGCCCAGAGCTTCTGCCTCTATGCTTTCCTCCCTTCATAGGCCCGAAATCTGAAGATTGATTGTTGCAATTGCTAAAATCTCTGTAGCCTCCACCACCTCCAAAACTGCTTCCATCTTTACCAAATCCATTGTAGCCATCCCCACTGCCACCATATTCTCCTCCACCGCAGCTGCCACTAAAGCCACCTCGACCACCGAAGTTTCCCCCACACCTAAAACTGTCATTGCCACCAAGACCACCTCCATAACCACCACCAAAATATCCAGAACCACTTCGACCTCTCTGGCTAGATGAAGTACTAGCCATCTCCTGCTTCGACAGGGCTTTCCTCACTTCCCACTGTGGCCATTCACAGTACGGTGTCTCTGAGTGACAATCTTAGCCAGAGTCATGATGATCACAGGTCACAAAAGCAAAGCCACTCTTCTTTCCACTACAATCAGTCACGGTTTTAATCACTTCAGTTTTTCCATACTGTTCAAAATAATCTTGTAGGTAATGTTCTTCAGTATCTTCAAAATTAAGGGGGCACCAGGTCTTTGAGACTCTTCTCTTGTAACAGTTCTCTTTGGTTCCACAACTCTTCCATCCACCTCGTGTGGCCTCGAGTTCATGGCTGCATCCACCTCTTCCACAGTAGCATAAGTGACAAATCCAAACCCCTGCAGGGCTTGGTGTTTGGATCTCTCATTACCACACAGTCTGAGTATCCCCCATTGCTCAAAATGGCCTCTCAGACTCTCATCTGTTGTTTCAAAGCTCACCATCCGATAAAGAGCTTTCACAGCTGTTCCGGCTCCTTAGGAAACTCTGACTTTGACATGATGGTATCAGGAAGACAGCCTAATGATGTTTCCTCTGTGGCAACCACGAGTAGAAAAGAGTAAGCTACTGACAATACTCCTTGGTTGGTTTTTTGAGACAGGATTTTGCTATGTAGTTCAGGCTGGACTTGAACTCACCACGTAGTCCCAGTTGACCTCGAACTTCTGATGATCCTCCTGCCTCAGCCTCCCTAGTACTGTCATTACAGTATAGGCATGCACTACTACAACCAGCTTCATCACTATTTTTAAATCTGATGTAACGCTGGGCATGGTGGCATACACTTGTCATCCCTGCACTCAGTGGGAAGGATGACCCAGGAGGATGACGGAGAGCTGGAGACCAGCCTGTAGAACACAGACACCTCAAGGATAGCCTGAACAACATAGTGAAACCCTGTCTCCAATCATCAATCACCAATCAAATAAATGGTAATGAGGATTCTGAACTGTAATGAGCAAAGTTCATGCCAGAAGAGTGGATGATTTAAGCTAAATTAAGCCTGCTCCTGGAGATGCTCCTCTCTGGAAAGATTTATGTGAACAAAACAAAGCAAACAAAATAAAAACCTTGAAGGGACGTAGGAGCTTCTCCAGAAAGCAGGTGCTTAAGTCTGAGTTCCTGCCTGGTGTCACTGGAAAGCACGGCTCCTTGCCTTTAGTGATAATGGAAATTAAAAGCATGAATTCACGGGAAAAATCTTTAATTAGAAAGTAAAAGAAAATGCAAGGGATTTTAGATAGAAGAGCTGACAAAGATAAGGTTGGCCCTTAAACAAAAGAGCAAAAACACAAAAAGATATCAGCCTGTCTGGCAAGCACAAAGTCTCGGGTTCAATCCCTGCTGACTACATATCACAATGAAGGGCATGGTGGCTCATGCCTGTGTAATCCCAGCACTCGGGAGGCAGAGGCAGAATGACTGTGAGTTAGAAGCTGGCCTAGCCTACCTAGTGAGTTCAGGGCCAGCCTGAACTCCAAAGCGAGACCCTGTATTAAAAAACAAAAACAAACAAACAAAAAAACCACGCCACTTTGAGCAGCTGGAGAGGGCATCGTCTGATGGTAGGGATCAGACTGGCACACCCAAAAAAAAGCAGCCAGCTTTCAGAGCAAGTAGGTTAGGGTCTCGTTGACAATTCTGTCAAACCTGGTTTAGTAGCTCTGGGGGGATCTTCATATTTGAGGGGCAATTTATGCCCATAAAATAATTGTTTCTGCTTATAGAAATCTCAAGTCATTTGAGGCTCTGTTTATCCTTGAATCTAGGGGATCACAGGTTTAGGACAATGGAGATTCTAGGCCTAGTTGTGTCCTTAATCTTGAAGGTTGAGCTAAATAGCTGGCCATTTCTATTCCACGAACTGCATCAGCCCTATTCTCTAAACCTAACAGTCCACCTGGGGTGCTTATGGGGAACAAAATCTCTCAGAACTTGATTCAACAAAACCTGGATTTGACAAATTTATGCCCGCCCGTAATCCCAGCACCCGGGGGGCAGACAGCCCAGAGTTCAAGGCCACTCTGGGCTACATACCTAATGAGTTCAGGATCAGCCTGAACTGTTTCAAAAAAAAAAAAAAAACCCTTAAAAATAAATAAATATAAAATAAAATGTAAAAAAAAAACACAAAAACTTATGCCCAAACTAGGGTGGGAGGGCCAGGTATTCAGCTCAGTGGCACTGCTGCTAACCTTGCAAGCGTAAGGTCTTGAGTTCACTCCTGGTGCCGGAAAGACAAAAACAAACCTAGGGTGGGATACGGTGGCTGTAAGGTCCAAATCTGAACACATTCCCAAAATGGTGGCTAAGGAAGCTCTGCAAGCGGAGCCAGGCCCCTTAAAATGGCAGCCTACGCTTCCGAAGTTGTATGCATCTTGCTTCCCCCATGCTCTAGTCGCACATAGTTCATTCACTTTTCCTGGTATGCGGTATGTCGGGGTATTCCCCGATCACAACAATATGGGGTTCTTGCCTTCGCCACTCTCAAGATGGCGACAGCTTGGCTCACGCCCCCACCGCCCGCGCACCGAGATGGCGTTCATTTTTCGCGTGAGGCGCGCCCCTTCCGGACCGCTTAAAATGGCGGCAGCAGAGAGGGCGGAGCTGCGCGCGGATCTTGGCAGATCGCGCGCGGTGTGCTGGGAAGAGGTGGAGCGCGGCCGCGCCGGCGCGTCGAGCGAGAAGCAGCCGCCGAGATGGTGAGCGGGTACGGGGGGAGGGGCGGCCTGGCCGGGCCGGGGGCAGTGGGGGCAGTAGGCTCGCGCCTTGTGGGGGGCTCCCTACGGGCACTGACTTGGGCCGGTCGCCCCCAGGACGTCTTTCTCATGATCCGGCGCCACAAGACCACTATCTTCACGGACGCCAAGGAATCGAGCACTGTGTTCGAGTTGAAGCGCATCGTCGAAGGCATCCTCAAGCGGCCGCCCGACGAACAGAGGCTGTATAAGGTGCGGCGGACGGGCGCGTCAGTGGGGCGCCGCCAGGACTCTCAGGTCGCACCGAAAAGCCTCGTAGTTTGGAGTCTCCGACCCACTCCCTGCTGGTTCCCGAGGCCCTAGTCTGTGGTTGGGGGAACTGGCTCGCCGGGCTAGTGTTTCCCAGTTCGAAGTCCTAGCAGAGCCAGGATTAGAACAGTGTCGTCCTTAATCGTTGATCTGCCCAAGGATCCCGACCCCGGGGGTGACATGGGACTCCTTGCAAAGAAATATACTGTCGAGGTAGGTCAGGACCCCGCAGTGCTTCACCAGGCCAACTGTGTTCACCAAACGCTTTTTCAGGTTCTGGAAGACCCCTGTTAGAAGCCCACTGCGGTCGGTCAGGGTGGCTGGGGGATTGGGAGCCTCACTGGGGAATCTGTTGCCTTAGGCTTTGATTCAGGTCTCCCAACATCATGAGGTCGTCGCCAAGCACAGTGACCCAATGCCAGCTGGAAAGTGGGGAAATACTCAGCTTCAAATCTGAAGGTCTTTTCTCCCTGACATGCTGAGGTTCCTTTATAATGGCCCCTCCAGTTGTCTCAGCATGTCTCTGATCCCGCATCCTGTACCCAATGCTTCCTGCATCTTCATAGCACTCTGGAATTTCTGGTAGCTTTATGAGTTGGGAATTCCAATGATTCCTATTTTACAGTTGGGAAATTTTGACAAAATAATGTTGTCACCTTGACCAAGATAAACAGACTTGAGAATTAAATGTAGCTGGGCCTCTCGGCATGCTAGACGGATGGCTCCTAAATCAGA
Source organism: Petromus typicus (assembly GCA_004026965.1). Taxonomy (NCBI): domain Eukaryota; kingdom Metazoa; phylum Chordata; class Mammalia; order Rodentia; family Petromuridae; genus Petromus; species Petromus typicus. The sequence continues at coordinate 35,856 of PVIR01014212.1, read as the reverse complement.
TGTCTGATTTAGGGAAGAGTTCCCAGGGAGTCAGGGAAAACCAGATTCTGTAAGTTCTTCCTTCCCGGCTTTTGATTTATTATAGTTGTTTTTTTTAGTTTTTTTTGAGATAGGGTCTCACTTTGTAGTTAAGACTGACCCTGAACTCACTATGTACACCAGGCTATCCTTGAACTCAGAACAGTCCTCCTGCCTCTGCTTCCCGTGTGCTGGGATTATAGGTGTGAGCCACCACGCCCAGCACTGTGGTAAGTGGTGCTGATTGCTGGTGGGTGCGAGTCTCCATGCCCTGCATTGTGGTATGTTTTTTAGCACAGGGATCAAACCCAGACTGTTACACTTGCAAGACAGGCACCAGTACCACCAAGCTAAATCCCAGGCCCTGATTGATTTTGTACTAGATAGTCCTAAAATCTGGCCTATTGATTTTGTAGTAGATAACGGTCCTGAAATCTGATGTACTGGGGGGCATCACCCATTGGGGCTCTTATTCCTTCGACTCCCAGTGTAGTTATTGGCCAGAAGCATGTGGGCTTTCCCTTTTTTGGGACCTCACCCAAGACCACTTCTCTCTCTTCAGGATGACCAGCTTCTAGATGACGGCAAAACGCTGGGAGAATGTGGCTTTACTAGCCAGACAGCAAGGCCACAGGCCCCAGCCACAGTGGGGCTAGCCTTCCGGGCAGGTAAGAGGGCAGGGCTGGGTAGCCAGCTGCTTGTCACTTTCCACCTACCAGCCTGGAGTTCCCAGTTCCACAGTGGAGTGTGATGGGCCCCCACAGCTTAAGCCCCAAAGTCTGCTTGTGTGATTAAGTGAGGCAGTTGGATGGCAGGTGAGATGATTAAAGCTTTATATAAGAGTGGCCCTGGGCTGGGGATTTAGCTCAGAGGTTCTGGCTTCTACCTTGGGAGCAGCAGGATCCCACAGCTAGGTCCCAGTTTCGATCCCCAGGAACCACATACAATGCCAGCTGTGGTGACTCACCCAGCATCAATCAGTACCACATACCACAGTGCTGGATGTGGTGGGTCATGCCTGTGATCCCAGCACACGGGAGGCAGAGGCAGGATTGCTGTATGAGTTGAAGGCTGCGCTCAGGGCCAGCCTGAACTACAAAGTGAGACTTCTCAAAAAACTACAAAACAACAAAAAATTAGTGGCCCTTGGAGGGGGCAAATGGGGCTAAAAACACATGCAGTCTGCTCCCTAACTAGGTCAGGGCTACATTATCATAAGAGTGGCCTTTTCTCTTTAATTTGAGCAGTTACCAGGCTTGGCACATTAATAGCCCCATTTTGTAGATTTGAGATTCAAGGCCAAGGAAGTGACATATTTTTTACTCCCATAATCTCTCAATGTGGTGGTGACCCTGTATTCCAGTTACCTTTAAGGTAAGTGTGCTGTGAAAAGGCAATGTGAGCTGTTTAACTCTTTATTTCCTCAAGGACTACTTTATTTGTAAAAAGGCCCTTCTGAGAACAGCAATCAGTATTAACCTTTTTTTTTTTGAGACAGGGTCTCCCTTTGTATTTCTGGCTGGCCCTGAGCTCAGCCTCCAACTCACATCACAGCAATCCTCCTGCCTCTGCCTCCCGAGTGCTGGGATTACAGGCGTGAGCCACCACGCCCGGCACTGTGGTATGTGGTACTGATTGCTGCTGGGCGTGAGTCTCCACGCCCAGTATTGTATGTGGTTTCTGGGTATTGAACCCAGGTCCTTGCGCTTGCAAGACAGGCACCAGAACCAATGAGCTAAATCCCCAGCCCAGTATTAAGCTTCTTGGGCCCTCCACCACTATCTGTGCTGAAAGATGAGACAGACTTCTCCCTCAGCCCTAAACTGCTCAGTTAGGGAGATGACAGTGTAAAGTGGCACTGGCTAGACTCATCACAGAAGCAGTTGTGGAAGCAAGAATTGTCACTGCAGATTGATAACTCGTAAGACATGATTTGGGACCAGGTAATTCCATGTAGATTGCAAGGTGTCTGGCAGTGTTCCTGACCCTTCTTTGCTAAGTGCCAGTTGCAGCCAATTCCTGATTATATCACCCATCATACTCTCCAGACACTCCAAGCTTTGGAGGGCCAGAGGGTCATTGAGAACTGTGAGCCAGTGCAAAGGAGAGTCATTTAGATGGAAGTATAGGTGAAAAGGAGGAAAGTAAAGTGAGGGTCATTTGTTTAATGCTCGGGCAGGGGTAGGATCTGGAGCCACTGTTTTAGGACCACAAAGTACGAAGGGTCTACGGCAAAAACAGGCAGCAGGTTTGAGCATTAGAGACAGCTGACAGGAAAGACAAGGGCAAGGGCTTTTAAGATCCTATTCAGAAGCCAAGCATGGTGGCTCTTGCCTATGATGATCCCAGCACTTGGGAGGCAGAGGCAGGAGGATTGCTGTGAATTCGAGGCCAGTCTGGGTACACAGTGAGTTCAGGATCAGCCAGAACTACAAGGCCAAGACTCTGTCTCAAAAACAAAATGTTTATGGGCCGGGGAGTTAGCTCAGTGGTTCCGGCACCTGCCTTGCAAGCGCAAGGACCTGGGTTCGATTCCCCGGTGACCACATACCATACTGGGTGTGGAGACTCACGCCCAGCAGCAACCAGTACCACATACCACAGTGCCGGGTGTGGTGGCTCACGCCTGTCATCCCAGCACTCGGGAGGCAGAGGCAGGAGGATTGCTGTGATGTGAGTTTGAGGCTGAGCTCAGGGCCAGCCTGAACTACAAAGCGAGACCCTGTCTCAAAAAACCTTAAAAAAAAAAAAAATGTTTATGATCAGAAGCTATGGGAATTTATAGCAGCTGTGAACAGTTTAGTACTTCCACTTTCTGGCTTAGAAAAGGTTTGGGAATAAATTAAGGTTTAATGTGATAAGAGATTTTGGGTGGATATGGAGACAGAAAAGATAAGTATAGGCATCCTGCCAACTCCAGATGGATGTGAAAGACAGGAAAGGGGTCCCACCATGGCGGCGGCGGGGGGGGGGTGCATCATAGTCAGTTTGGGCCTTTAAATGGGACAAGAGTCAGGGTATCTTTTCCAATTCTGTCTCTCCTGACAAACAGATGACACCTTTGAGGCCCTGCGTATCGAGCCCTTCTCTAGCCCGCCGGAGCTTCCAGATGTGATGAAGCCTCAGGATTCGGGAGGCAGCACCAATGAACAAGTTGTGCAGTGAGGGCCCTTGGCCCCTTCCCAAGGCCCATTGCCCCAATAAAAGATTTGGCTTTCTGCCTGGTCGCTGCCTCTTTCTCACTTCCCCTTCCCCCAAGGCTTACCTTCCCTGGAATGGGTCTACTTTCCTACTTAAAAGCTTTTTCATACCGGGGTGCTTGAGATTTTGGCCTAATCTTCTCTCAACTATGGGACCTAACTGCTCTGAAGGTCAAACAATCTGATCCCTTCAAAGAGAAGACTATACGTTAAGCCACCGGTGCTGCAGAGTACAGAAGATTCCGGTTTTTTTCAAAGCACCTCCCTCACTTGTCCATGCAATCTTCCAGGCTGAGGAGCAAAGGCCAGAATCACCATGTAACCTGGAGCCAGTGACTTCCTTTGAAAGCAGGTGGCTCAACACACTAAAATAAACAGTCTACAGACCAATCCTGCATTTCTCATTTTTTATTTGACAGAAAAAGTTGCTCTTGCTGTACAGATTTTAAAAAACCAAAATGCCATTAAGAAACGTGAAGAAAAGTTGAGGGAGAGGCCAAAACTTCATGGGGCAGTCAGGGCGAACAAAGCAGATGAAACTGCCCCTAGAACACCTCCTGTAACTTCCCTAAGTACCAAACTGTCATCCTCCCAAGGGCTTTCTGATTTTAGACTGGGGTGTCCTGAACTGGATCCTTCCCTCCCCCAACTCCTTTCCACATTCCCTCCCACCCCAAGCCCCCCCAAACACATGAACCAGGAAAAACTCACAGAGATTAACATTTCACAGGAACAAAGAAAAAAAGAGTGGGAGGAGAGTCCTCCCCCCAAGATGCTGCCAGGATTTGGCAGGGCAGACAAGGACCCCTCCCACCACTGTTGGGGGAAGAGGGGAACACTCCCTGTGGCTCCAGAGCATGGATTGCTGTAGAATTCCTCAAAATATTCATGGAGACCTGCAAGAGAGACTAGGATTAGTGTGTGTAGGGCCCACCCAGCCCTCACCCTCAGCTTGCTGAGCTACTCCCAGGATGCCCTTCCCCACAACTGACAGTAAGCTGTAAGGGATCCAGTCTCACAGATGTACCTGGGTGAACGGTGTCGCACAGGCCGGGGGCTGGGTGTCTCCCTCCTGCGTTTGTGGCCTGGAGAATGGCTATCCCCACGTTGGCCCCTCCAGGAAACCCGTTCGTTGTTACTACAACACAGACCTACTATCAGACACCAAAGGACTCTTTCTGCTCAAAAGGTCCTTTTGCACAAATCACATGGTGGCCAGGTAAGACCAGGTATTAACATTTGCTCTTGCTCTGGGGCCTACCTCTGCTGGTCCCTTGGTGAAGGTTGGGGCGAGGGACAGCGCTGTTCCACAGGTGAGTAGCTCAGGGACCGGGAGTCCCGTAAGGAGTCTATTGGTTTCCGGGGACTGCGGGACCTGGGGAGCAGAGTAGGACCCATGGCACCATGCCCTTCCAAACCCACCAGCTAACACTCAGGACCACCCACCCAGGTCCTGACCACCAAACCTCATACCACGCAGGGCCGGCCTCAGACCCACCTTTGTCCGCACTCACCCATCCGCCCGCACACCATCCACCGAGTGCCCCCAGTGGGCAGGGCCCAGGGTACAGCGGGGGATGCAAAGATAAAGACAGTCCCTGCCCTTGGAGGAGCTCAGTCTGGGAGTGAAGAAGGCCAACAAGGGAGAAACACAGGGCCCCATGTGTGGGAAACAGCCCCGCAGGAATGGATGTGCGTTGGTCTGGGGACCCAAGGGGGAAGGGGGACATGGACAAGGCACGGGAGGGGCAGGGCAGTCTTCTCGAAGGTGCTGTTTTGAGTGGAGTCTTGCAGAACGAGGAGTTCACCAGGCGGACAAGGAAATTCCAGGCAGAAGGAACAGCATGTCCAAAGGCATGGGGCTCTCCTTAGACTGCAAGGCGCTGGGTGTGGCTGGAGCACAGGGCATGTGTGGGGGCGGGCAGGAGGAGCACAGGGTGGGCAAGGCCAGCTGGTGAAGAGCCTCACACGCCATTCCCGCAGAGGTGGGGCTTTATCCTGAAGGCCACAGGGCGTCCCGGAAGGATTTGTGGAGTGGAGGGAAGTAACCAGATGTGCGTTTTAGAAAGATCCCTCTGGCTACGTGTGGAAGAGAATGGCGTGGAGGCAGGGAGACAGGGAGGAGGCTGTGGACAGAGTCGGGAGAAGATGACGGTGGCCAGACCAGAGCCCTGCAGCAGCAATGGGGAAACTTAAGAGCTAGAATCCCTGGGACCAGGCTGCACAGGGGGAGGGAGGGAAGGGAGGGAGGAAGAAACCTAGGATTTCCCAATTCCAGTTTCAGGACCCAATGGATGGTGCAGCCCTTTACCAGAAAAGGGCACCACAGAATGGCAGGGAGTGCTGAGTGCCCAACTCCTCCCCAGAAGACCAGACAACGAAGTCCAAGAGGCACCCCAGCAAGGACCTCACCTAGGGTCCCTGCTCAGGAGAAATCAACTTCCACCCCCTTGCACCCCAGGCAAGGCAGCACTCACCTCCGCTCCCCAAGGGCTGGCTTCTTGGGGCTTGCAGGTTTAGGTAAGGCCTGAGGGCCAGGCTTAGCAGGGGAGGGGGAGGAAGAAGAGGAAGAAGAAGAGGAAGAGGAGGAGGAAGAGGAGGAGGAAGAGGAGGAAGAGGAAGAAGAGGAAGAGGAGGAGGAAGAAGAGGAAGAGGAGGAGCTGGAACTGGAACTGCTAGAGCGCCTCTTCCGCTTGGCTGGCGCTGGCTCCTGAGGACGTCCCTCTCGAACAGCCTCCTTTGGGGCTGGGGTGGGGCTGGGGACCCTGTGGGAGAAAAGTAGTGTCACATGGAAACAAGCCGCCCCAGCCCCAACCCTACCTTCCTTGGCCTGGAGGAATGGCAGTGGGGGAGGGGTGCCTGAGAAAGGCCTGGGAGTTCTTGGAGCCCTGGAAGGTGAGTCAAATGAGCACTTCTCTGGAGAGCAGTGGCTTGAGACGATCAGACCTCTGCTAACATAAGCAACAGGCTTAGGCCCGCAGCACAAGGGATCAAGATTAAACCTCAAGAATGTCCCTGATGGAGGAATAAGGCCTCTGGGCTGAGATGTGGAAGTTGAAGCTGGGTGGTCTCCTTCCTTGGAGAGCCGCAGCTTGGGGAGGCCCCTGTGAGTGCAGGTTGGCTGGGGAGGGGCCGTCCTGCCTGGAGGCAGGGAGAGGGATGGGATGACCTCTGAAGATCCTTCCAGCCCAGGGAGTTCCTCTTGAGGTCTAACTGCCATCCCTCCTGCTGTAAAATTAAGTCCATTTCCTCTAGTTCTGTCCTCTGTAGAGACGGAAAACTTATCATTATCCTCTAGAGAATTAATCTTTGGAGGCTTTTACTTGTCCCATCCCTTCCCCCCCTAACCCCCACCCCAGCATTCTTTTCTACCCCCAGCTGAAGGGCAAGGACCCCCACCATCTCTTCAAAGAGCCAAGAACCTGTGACATGGTTTCTCCCTCCCTACTCCCTTATACATCCAACATCTTCCCCCTAAAAGACTCCTCAAAATCAAATCCCCTCACCTTTTCAGTGCCACCTCAGGTTGAACAGGAAGGCTGGAGCCCTCTGAGTCGCTAGAACTGGAGCCAGAGGACGAGGATGACGACGAAGATGACGACGATGAAGAGGAGCTGCTAGATGACGACGAGGAGGAAGAACTCCGCCGCTCCTTTGCTGGCTGCAAAGCAGCCAATGCAGTAGGCTGCTGTGCCCCAGTAGAGGCAGGTGGCTCCCCATCCTCAGAGTGGGACACCCCAGGGGCAGAGCCAGAGAGCATGCCATTGTGATCACCAGCAGAGGACGAGGTCTTTGTCATTGTCCCCGAGGAAAGGGACTGAGACCCTGCTCCAGAGGCTAACTGGGCCAATGAAGCACGGGATTGGTCTGAAAAAGCAGGTGGCACTGGGGACCTAGGTCGATCCTGTGCTGGGGGATGAGCCTGTGAAGGACCCTGAACCGTTCTTGAGGCGGGGGATGGGGCCCGCTCAGAGGTCACCCTAGACTGGCTTGGGGCAGATGGTGGTGTTCTAGACCTGGCTCTGTCAAGAAGTGGGGGTGAAGTTCTGCCACTAACACGTTCATAAGCAGAGAGAGGTACCCTGGGGCTAGTGAGGTTTGCACCAGACAATGCAGGAGCCACCCTAGCACTAGTGAGACTCGAAGGAGTCAAGGATGCAGGCGTTCTGGAGCTGGCAATATTCACAGAAGCTGCAGTGTGTGCAGATCGAGGACCCACCAGGTTTGCAGAGGCGGGAGCCTGAGGTGTTCGGGAGCTGGCAGGATAATTTGCAGCATTTGGGGGTGTACCAGAGCCTGAAAGACTCAAAGCTGCCAAGGCAGCTGGGGTTCTGGCTCCTGCTAGGTTCACAGCTGGGGCTGTAGGGGTTCGAGGGTCAGCGAGGTTCACGGCTGATGGTGCCACTGCTGTTCTGGGGCTGGCCAAGTTCATGGCTGCTGCTGCAGATGAAGCCCTGGAGTCAGCCAGGTTCACTGCTGTTGGGATGGCAGGTGTTCTGGCACTGGCTAAGTTCATGGCAGCTGCAGAGGCTGCAGGAATCCGGCTAGCAAGGTTGGCAGCTGGGGCTGTTCTGAGACTCATCAGAGGCACTGGAGCTGGAACCTGGGACATTCTTGCAGCAAGGCCAGCAGCAGACATAGATGGGGGTGGCCGGGCAGTACCAAGACTGATGGCAGTCAGGGCAAGTGCAATTCTAGACTGAGCATGATTTTCTGGCACAGATGTTCTTGGATGATCAGGTATTCGGGGACCTGGACCATCCATCATGGAGCCACTGGCCTGCTGCAGGACAGACATGGGTGTTCTAGCACTGCCAAGGGGTTCAAGCATTCCAGGTGATCTACATCGGTCAAGAGGAGTTGGTGACATGCTAGGACGACTGAAGCAGCTCATTCTGGAACTATTGAGTGCTACTGGAGGTGTCCGAGAACCAGAATGATTCCTTGTTGCTGGAGGAGTAGCCGATCGTGAACGATCAGAACTACTCCCAGATGCAGAACGCCTGCGGATGGCTGGAGGAGACCTTGTCAAGGACCGTTTTCCCCGAACTACTCGTGGACTACGGGACCTAGAACGGCGACGTATAGCAAGCGGCGAGCGACTTCGAGAACGTTTCCGTGGCAAGAGTGGGGTTCGAGACCTAGAGCGACGCCGAATAGCTGGAGGTGTTCGGGATCTTGACCGGCGTCGTGTCACTGGAGAAGTTCGAGAGCGAGACCTCCTTCGAGTAACAGGAGATGTCCGAGACCGGGATCTTCTGCGAGTAACTGGAGATGTTCTAGATCTTGATCTTCTGCGAGTGATAGGTGAAGTTCTACTTCGGGATCGCCTCCTGGTCACTGGTGGAGTCCTAGATCTGGATCTTCTACGAGTTACTGGTGGTGTTCTAGAACGAGATCGACGGCGTGTTGGTGTTCTGGACCTTGAACGGCGACGGGTTACTGGCGGTGTTCTAGACCTAGATCGCCTTCGACTCACTGGGGATGCTCTTGATCGAGATCTTCGTCGAGTCACTGATGTTCTAGACCTGGACCGTCTCCGACTCACAGGTGAGGTTCGAGACCTGGACCGACGCCGACTAATCAGGGGTGTTCTGGACCTGGACCGGCGGTGAGTTGCTGGAGAGGCTCGAGATCTAGAGCGTTTCCATGGGGCTGGCGAAGTGCGTGACCGAGAACGCTTCCGACTGGTTGGTGGTGTCCGAGAGCGGCCTCTTCGACGGCGAGATGAAGTTCGGGAACTCTCCTGACGGGCAGGGGACCTTGAGTGGTAACCGGAGCCTCCCCTCCGCCTACGAGCGACACGAGACCTGGACCGGCTCCGCTGTCTTCTCCGGGAGGTTGACTGAGAAGAACCAGACCTATCTCGACGTCGGGTTGTCCTAGTTTTTTCTCTACGTGAGCGAGATCGCGATCTCTGTAGTCCACGGGGCTTTGAAGGAGAACGGCCTCTCCTTGAAGTTGGCTTAGTGCGTGGTGAAGAAGCTGAGCGGCGGCGGCGTGAGGACCTTGACTTTTCAGCTGGCTCTGGAGAAGATACTGAGGGACTTCTTCGGCGTCTTGGGGGAGTTCTTGAGCGGGTTTCCGGTGATGATGAGGCAGAGCGGCTCCTACGGGACAGTCTTGCTTTTCTAGTTAGCTCAGGAGAGGATCGAGAGCTGTGACGTCGAGGTGGTGTGCGAGACTTGGTCTTTGGCTCTGGGGAAGACCTGGAACCTCTTCGGGCTGTTCTGGATTTAGGTGGGTGTTCTGGAGAAGACTCAGAGCTACTGCTTCCCTCTGTAGGGTCTCGACCTTTACTTGATGAACCTGATCGGCTGCGTTTGGGAAGCACCCGAGGTGTGGGTACTTTGGGTTCAGGAGAAGAATCAGAACCACTCTGGGCCCTGGGCCCTGCTCTTGGCTTCTCTTTGACTTCAGGAGATGAAGCAGACCTACTGCGCCGAGGAGAAGTTCGAGACTTGCTATCAACCTCTGGGGATGAACCAGAGTGACTCCTCTGCCTAACTGGGGTTCGTGTCTTGGCTTTAGAATCTGGAGAAGAGTCTGATTCACTTCTTTCTTGAGGAGATACACTGGGCTTCCCATCAAGTTCTTGGGAAGATCCAGATCGACTTCTCTGCCCAAGAGGAGTCCTTGCCATGGTTTTCGGTTCAACTGATGATTCTGACCCACTTCTTTCTCTTTGAGGGGTGAGACATTTATTGTTCATCTCTGGGGATGATGGAGAATGACTTCTTGGTCTAGGACTCTGAGGCAACATTTTTGGTTCTGGGGAAGACTCACATTCACTTTGTCCCCTTGATGGGGTTCTAGGTAGATCTTTCATTCCAGGAGAGGACCCAGACTGGCTGTGCCTAGAGGGAGTACCAGACCCATCTCTAAGTCCTGGAGAAGAGCCAGACCGGCTTCTCCTTGATGGAGTTCTGGGCAAACCATCTTTCAATTCAGGAGAAGATGCAGAACTACTTCTTTCTCTTGATGGTGTTCTCTGTACAGCATCAAGTACAGGCGATGAGATGCTCTGATTTGAAGACATTCCTGCCTTTTCTATTGCCTCTGGGGATAACTCAGAACTGCTGTGTCTGGATGATCTTGATTGTTCTTTCATATCTACAGATGGGTCTGTCTCCAGCTGATTAAGGAAAGGCCCATTCAAATCTTCTTTAACCTCAGGAGAAAATACAGTATTCATTTCTGTAGCAGGGCCCGAGTTTCTAAACTCTAAAGGTGACCCAAAGCTGTTCTCCCCAGGAGACAGTTCTTTGTGTTCTGAAGAAAAATGTGGCCCTCCCCAACACAAAGTAGCCACTGCAGAGACTTCTGTTTCCAAAGGTGGCTGTGGGTGACATTGGTCAAGACCCAAAGACACAGCTGACCTTTCTTCTACTTCAGGAGATGATTCAAAGTTACTTCCAGTGACTTCTTTAAGCTCTGGAGACATAAGTGGCAAGGCTTGGTTTGAAGGTTGTTCAGATTTTTCTATTACCTCCGGTAATTTCTCACTGTTTGACTCAGGTAAAGTACATTTTTGGTCTTTTGTATCTGTAGGTGACCCAGCAACACTTCTTTCCCTTGTTGGGACTCTAGGTGAGTCTTTAGCTGGTGAGGACTCAGGTTTATCTTGCACAGGACTAAATTTGTCACTTGGTCTGGGAGACGATACAGCAGTAAGAGTGACATCTTCATAAAGGGATAAGCTCATTTTCTCTTTTGATTCAAGAGAAGGTTCTAATACGCTCTGTCCCGTAAGAGATTTGGAGTCCATTCCAAGATACGAGGTCCCACTTTGCTCAGGAGACATTCCTGATTTCAAACTAGGACTTGCTGACAACTCGCTCCTATCTTGTTTTGTTGGAGATCTGGATGCCAGCTCAGTGGCTGGAGATGACGATCTGGACCAGCCACCTTTGGGTGGTGTTTGAGATTTGCTCTGTAGAGTCAGCAATTCCACAGGACTCATCTCTGTACAAGTATCAGATCTTGGGTCCAGCAAAACTTCAGTCTGTCCCTTCTGTTGCAGATAATTATCAAAATAGCTCTCTCCTACTGGTGTACTAGATGTTACTCCGGAATAAAGAGAGAGGGATGCAGAGCAACTCTGTGTTGCTGAGTCTTTAGACTTCTCCAGGGAGGATGGTGACTTTGATTCAGAAAGACTCTGCCCTGGTGGAGTCTGGGGCTTTCCTTTGGGGTATGGCGATGTAGACTCTGACTGACTTAGTTGCACTGGAGTTTGAGATTGTACTTTCATATCTGGTGAGGAAGATCTAGAATGGCTGTGCCTTGGTAGCAATCCAGATTCCACTTTGGGGCAAGGAGACACTGATCTGCTCTGCCTTGGAGGTGTTCTAGAAGTCACCCTACTAGGACTTGGTGAAGAGGAGCCAGAATGGCTTCGTCGTGTTGACAGTATCGCCTTTACTTTAGGTTGAGGAGATGACGACTTTGATGTGCTTCGTCTTGGAGGTGTGTGAGATTTCACTTGGGGTGGAGAGGACCCAGAGCAGCTATGTCTAGATTTCATCTCAGGTGAGGATTCAGATCGGCTCCGTCTCTGTGGTGTTGCAGATTGTTCATTGGTCTGGGGACTTGTTACAGACCCTTGTTTGGGTGGTGTTCCAGACTTCACTTTAGTGTGAGGTGAGCTGGAATGACTCTGTCTTGATGGTGTTTTAGATTTCTGTTTAGATGGTGAAGAACCAGAGCGACTTCGCCTCGGTGTTCTAGATTTAGCTTTAGGTTGGGATGATCCAGAGCGACTGCGTCTAGTTGGTGTCTGTGACTTTTGTTTGGGACATGGAGAAGACCCTGAAAGGCTTCGCCTCAAGGACAAGCGAGATTTTGCTTTGGATCGCTGTGAAGAAAGAGACCTGCTCCGCCTTGAGGAGATGCGTGATTTTTTCACTTCTGGGGTTGAGTTAGACCTGCTCCTCCTCTGAGATGCTCTGGATTTGTTTTTTCGGTCTGATGATGAGCCAGACCTGCCTCTTCTTTGTGGTGTTCTAGAGTGTGATCTTCCACGTCTAACTAGACTCCTACTCCGAGATCTTCGTCTTGCTGGTGTTCTAGATCGAGATCTCCCTCTCCTGGCTGGAGTTCTAGAGCGTGAGCGGCCGCTGCGTCTGGCTGGGGTTCTAGAGCGTGAGCGGCCACTGCGTCTGGCTGGGGTTCTTGAGCGTGAGCGTCCTCGTCTGGCTGGAGTTCTAGAGCGTGACCTACCACTTCTCCTGGCTGGAGATCTACTACGAGATCTCCTTCTTACTGGTGACCGGGTCCTAGATCTGCGCCTAGCAGGTGTTCTGGACCGAGACCTCGCCCTCCGACCTGGAGTTCTAGATCGAGACCTGCGCCTGGTTGGTGTTCTAGACCGTGACCTGCGCCTGGTTGGTGTCCGAGAGCGAGACCTGCCCCGCCGGGCTGGTGTTCTAGAACGAGATCTGCCCCTGGTGGCTGGAGATCTACTTGAGTGTGACCTGCCTCGCCTTGCTGACCGAGACCTGCCTCTTCTCTGGGTATTTCTGCTCCTGGACCAGGCTGGTCGCTGAGGAGACCGAGAGCGGCCACGCCGCTGGGGACTTCTAGATCTTCCCCACCTCTGTGCAGATCGAGACCTACGCCACTGAGGGGACCTGGACCGAGAATGCCCTCTCTTTGTGGGGGTATGAGACCGAGATCTCCCTCTCTTAGTATTAGCAGGGCTACGGGATCTCCCCATTCTACGAGAAGGAGTATGAGAATGTGATTTATCTCGCTTTGCCCGGCCATGTGAGTGATTCTTGGATGTGGGAGAAGATGACATCTCTCTGCGGGAGCCAGGAACTGGTGCAAGTTTAGGACTTTCAGGGGAAGAGCTGGCATGCCGAGAAACTTTGGTAGGCTGAGGGGATGGTGGACAACTCTCTGAGGAAGAAGATTGGGGAGGTTTATCAGGAGACTTAGGTGATGAGTGGCCCCGAGTTGGGGAGGCCTCAGTGGGGGGGTCCACTGGCTCCTGACTTAAGGTTTTTGCAAGGGGCTGTGGGGAGTCGCCATGCTGCTCAACAAGGAGCGGAGTGGGAGCAGGTGGTTCAGGGCCTGTGCTGCTCCTTTCCGGAGAGGGACTAGGTCGAATTGCAGATTTCTAAGAGTGAGAGAGAGTGGGGATAGGAAATATGTAAATAAACACCAGAGCTTCATTATCCCCTGTAAAATCTCAACACTTTCCAAAAGAATTTTTTTTACCCACCATAGCTGTACTCATTGAATAAGACATATCATACAAAGCAAAATGAGAAAAACATCTAACAGACAACCTGTGACCTTAAGTCTTATAACCTAGTTACACATAGTGACACACAAGTGTGGGAGTCTGAGGCAGATCATAATTCAACCCTAGCCTTGGCACTTAGCAAGATTTTTTTCCCAAATTAAAAAAGAGGCTGGAATTATAGATCAATGAAAAGGTCCAGGATTTAATCTTGATTTCCCCACCCAAGTCTTATAATCTAGAGAAAAGACAAAAGTGCACTATATTTAACAAAAAAATACTACTATAATGTGCTTTGCGAACATAAGAAAAAACGTTTTGGGCTTTTTGGGTGGTGAGGGGACTACTGAGGATTAAATTCCCACCTTCAAGGATGCTAACACTATTAGCCTCCAATACAGTATTTTAAATAGAAATAGAAATAAAGAATAGCTTCCTAAAATAAGTGGCAGCTAACCTAATTGTTGAGTAACAAAAGAAACAAAACAAAAAACAGGAACCAAGTCTCATTTTTTGACATAGGATCTCACTGTGTAGTCCAGACTCATCTTAAACTCATTACATAGCCCAAGCTGACCTTGAACTCATGGTGATCCTACAGGCATACACCACCATGCCCAACTGATTAAAATTCTGAGAATAGAATTTGTGTGAAAAATAAAGTTGATCAAGGGCTGAAGATTTAGCACAGTGATGCTGTACCTGTACAAAGCACAAAGTCCTGAGTTCAATCCCCAGTAATGAGGTGGTGGTGGGGTTACAGACGAGTAATCAGAACTAGGGATCTAATTCAATGATAAGAGTTCTTATCTGAGACCCACCCCCCCAGGTTCAAGCTTCAGTCTAGGGTTAAAAAAATTGACCAAGAAGGTTAGAAAAAAAAAAAAGGATACTAAATTATAGAAAATGCAACTGAAAGTAGTAAAATCTTTAAGGTGCTCAGGCCTTAGATTTGAAAACTATGAATCACACGGCAATTAAATAAGACCACTTAGAAGTTACACTACAGAAGCTAAAGCAAGAAAATACAATCCAAATTTAGGATTAGAATACAGGACATAAAACAGGAATTGCTGAAGACAATGTGTTCAAATTATGGATATCAATCCAGTAGGCCAAAAAATTTGTAATGCATTCCAGCATATGAAACAGGAGAAAATACATGTAGTAAAACAGTAAGTATAACTTAAATTTTTGTTTCAATTCTATATATGTGTCAAAACAGGCTACTAATATCTTGCAAAATTTTATTCTAAAGTCTTTACTATTCAGTCACAATTATAATATATGCAGGTATATTAAGAGAACTTTGTAACAGGAGAAAAATGCATAAGAAAATAATTAAATCCAGTACTTTATCTGAGACAGTCTTGCTATATACTATTAAGTATTCCAGCTGGCCTTGAACTATGTATGAAGCCTAATCTGGCCTCAAACTTGTAGCAATCCCCTTGCCCCAATCTCCTGAGTGCTAGGATTACAGGCACAAGGCACCATGCCCAGTCTAATTCCACTACTTTGAACAATCACCTGGCCAGACCTAGTAGCGTTAGACCTATAATTTGGTAAACTCTGGAAGATTTAAGCAGGAGAATCCTAGGTTCAAGCCTAGCCCAGGCAACTAGAGCTGAGTGTAAAGTCCCTGCATTTAATCCCTAGTATTAGGTGGGGTGTGTGCATGCGTGTGGGGGCGCAGCCTCTTTCACTTTACATCTGTCCTAAAACTTGGCAAAAACTTAGGAACATACCTCCTTGTCTTTATCTTTGTCTTCATAAGGACTGCTTGGCTGCTTTGTAGAGTGTTCAGGACTGTTAAGCCGTTGTGTATTCGAGGTACCTAATTCACCAGAAGGTGCATCTCCTGCCCCTTGGCACCCTGAACCAGGGGAAGGACTTCGTCCAGTCAAGACAGTTACATGGGTTTTAGCTGCAGCACTTCGAGACCTGTGGGAGTTAATGGATGTCGGGGAAAAACAAGGATATCAGCTTAAGGGAGAACAGAAAACCCCTCCCCAACTCCCATCCAACTTTAACCATACAACCCTCTTCCAAAAAACCTTCTTAGTCACGTGACTTAATCATTCAAAAATGCAAATTCAGCCAACTTTGTTCTCTGTCTTCCTAAAACAACCCCAGTGTTGTTCTCCCTCTACCCCTTTATTCCCCTCCCCCAAACATCCCCAAGCCCTCCACCAGGCCCATTCCCTACCTGCTTCATTCACAACTCACCTCTGAGCCCACCTCCTTCAGGAAGCCTTCCCCGATTAAGGAAGCCAGAGTAAGGATTCCTTCCTCCCCCAGACACCATGAACACACCACACCCACCCTCCCCTATTCTGGCAGTCCATATACATAACAAAACAAAAAAATAACAAATTAAAATAAAAAAAGAGAAGGGGAAATGTTTATGTCTGTCCATCCTGTTGCTTTAGCCTGTCAGCTCCTAGAGGGCAGGGACCGTGTCTTCCGAATGGTCAGTGCAGCGCCTAGCACACCGTGGGCGCTCAATAAATATTAAGTTGATTAACTCGCCATTCCCTCACCCTCCCTTCCTCCTGGACTCCCCCTTACCGACTTCGTGAAGTATCAGAGGACGAAGCAGAGTCAGCAGAGGTTGAACGGTGGGCTCGGCGGCTCTTGGGAGCTGGTGTTGTACTACGAGACCTGAAGGAAGACCACCACACAGCTCAAGAGAATGGCACCCCTTCACCATTCATGAAAAATTCTATCCTCTCTAAGATAACACTTATCTACTTACTAAACAAATTTCTCTCAAAATACTCACCGCTTCCGCTTCTTGTCTTTAGATTTACGTTTGCTCTTTGGGGTGGGAGACCTGGGAAATAAGGCAAGTTGTTAAAGAAGAATTTTTGGAAAAAGGATATCCCTTTGGAATTCAGACTGGTACTGAACTATGTAGCCTCTATAGGCTAGCCTCGAACTCACAGCAATCCTTCTGCCTCTACCTCCCAAGTGCTGGGATTATAGGTGTAAGCCACCATGCCTAGCATTATGGTATGTGATACTGGGGATTGAACTCAGGACCTTGTGTTTGCCAGGCAGGCGCTGGAACCACTGAGCTAAATCTTCAGCTAAATAATAAATATTTTTAAAATGAGATAAAACCAAAAGTGAAATGGAGAGATCTAGAAGGCACTGATATAGAAAGATCAGTAAGCCAAAAGAAAAAGTCAACAAAGTAGATTTATTCAAGGAAAATAAAGAGCAAGAAAGGGGCCAGAGTGTTTTAGCTCAGTGGTTCCAGTGCCTGCCTTACAAACGTAAGGTCTTGAGTTCAACTCCCAATACCAAAACAAAACAACCAGAAAGAACAAGCAAGGAAGAAAAAAAAAGTAACGGTCTTTAAACAATAGGTCCCCACTTCCATATTCCATCCACACATCCTCTATGAGCCAATGAGCTCTTACCTGTGCTTCCGTTTCTTTGACTCAGATTCTGACCTGTGGAGAAAAAAATTAAATAAGTATATCCATACATAGGTCTGAACTCAGTAAGTTTCTAATTATCCCAAGTACTTCTACCACATACCTATGCTTCTTCTTCTTCGAGCTCTTCTTTCTCTCCCGTCGGGGAGAGCTGCTCTCGGACCTGCTAAAAATGGGTTCAAAAGCAAGGTCATTCTGCTTGGCTTTCTTCCTGATCCTATCACAACTCATCCTCAAAAGTGGTTCTAAAACACCTTGACAATTCAATAGTATCAACACCTCAGAAGCAGGCCGAGGGCTTGAGAAAGGCTCTCATGTTGAGAGTTGAGACTGGCTCTGAACTTACTATGTAGCCTACGCAAGCCTCAAACTCACAGCAATCCTATCTCTGCCTCCTGAATGCTGGGATTATAGGTGCGAGCCATCACACCTGACACTGTGGTATGTGATTACTGGGGATTGAACTCAGGACCCTGTGCTTTCCAGGAAGACGCCAGAATCACTGAGCTAAATTCCTGGCCCGCCTATTTCTAAGAGGTAGGTAACTCCTTAAATCAACAAATCTAAAAATGAAAGCAAAATTCCAAAAATCTGAAACGCTGCTGGCTAGTTCCTAATTGACAACGAATAGATTCAACCTTTGTTAAATTTCTCCCATGGGGCCAGGGATTTAGCTCAGTGCCTGCCTTCCAAGTGTAAGGGCCCAGTTCAATCCCCCATAACCACATACAACAATGCCAGGTGTGTGTGGAGACTCACCTATCACAATCAGAACCACATAACACAATACCAGGTATGTTGGCTCACACCTGTAATCCCAGCGGGGGGGGGGGGGGGGGGGGGCGGACGCAGAGGCAGCAGGATTGCTGTGAATTCAAGGCTGAGCTCAGTGCCAGCCTGAACTACAAAAGCAAGACCCTGTCTTAAAAAAAAAAGCAAAAGCTTCTCCCAGCTAAGACCTGAAATGCTAGCACCTTCTCCCTAACTGTGCTGACCAATGCCACCTGCTCCATCAAAGCAGAACTAATTTCTACAAAGTATACCACAGGATTGGTCCTCTGTATACAGGGACAACTTTCCAACTTACCGTCCTCTATCTTTCTTCTTTTTCTTCTTCTTTTGCTTTGGGGTTGGTGAGCGAGAACTGCTAGACTCCCGGACAAGGCTGGGTAAAGATAAAATAAGTGTTAGGCTAAATTCTTAAGGTATTTCAGAACAAATTCTCAAACATTTGAAAATAGTATACTCCCAACCCTCAGAAAAGGAGAGCAGGGTACTTAAAACCAGAAGGGGAATCTAATAGTTGTTTCTTGGTCTTAAATACCTGTAAGGGGGCCGGGGATTTAGCTTAGTGGTTCCGGCGCCTGTCCTACAAGTGCAAGGACCCGGGTTCAATCCCCGGTTACCACATACAATAATGGATGTGGAGACTCACACCCAGCAGCAATCAGTACCACAGATCACAGTGCCGGGCGTGGTGGCTCACTCCTGTAATCCCAGCACTCGGGAGGCAGAGGTAGGAGGATTGCTGTGATGTGAGTTTGAGGCTGAGTTCAGGGCCAGCCTTAACTACAAAGTGAGACCCTGTCTCAAAAAAAAAAAAACAAAGAAAAAGAAAATACCTGTAAGGTTTGGGAGGCTCGGGGGCAGGTTTGGCTTCTCGAGCACGACGCTGAGGATCAAAGGAGCTGCCATCCACATATGAATCACTGATGCCAAAAGCAGCACGGAGTCGCTCATTTTTTTTCTCATTTAATTCTGCCAACTGATGTGTCTCAGTTACCCTGGAAGAATAAAAGCCAGAAATCTGAAGGATTTAAGCAGCAAAAGGCAGTGCCATATTCAGAGTCCTAAGCAGAAGCCAAAAGCCATGGAATAAAAAGCAGGAGGGAAAACTCAGGTAAAGAAAAGCCAGCAGCCAGCAGTAGAGTCCAGAAGGAACAAAGACAGAGCTCAACACTCACGCTGGCCTCTGCCCTGGGGTCTCTTCCTTGCCCCCAGGGTTCACATCCTTCTCCAGCAACATGAGCCGAAAGGTCGCCACTTTCTCCTGTATCTGTTGTTCCTCGTACCTAAAGGACAAATTCCTTCCAGGTCAGAGCTTGACAGGGCACCTTCCCCAGTCCCAGGATTAGATAGATTTCCCTCTTCCCAACACAGTCCTTTCCTTTTCCATGCACACAGAATTTTTTCACTCACTGTCACCTGAAAGTCCCATCCTTCTATCTTTTTCTCATCACCTTTCTTTCCTCTCTATTCACTATGTCCTCTAGAACAGTGGATTTTAAACATGCTATGAGGCAAGGGCCAAGAAAGGAAAGTCAGCTGGCAAAGTTCCCAGTGCTCCTCCCCAACTCTGATAAGAACAGATTTACTTCCTGAGACTCCAACAATAAATTATATAAAAGGATCACGGCTGAAGTTTGAAAACCACTGCTCTAAAAGGTTTTCTTCCTCACTGTGGTCCTTTACCAAAACTTTCACTTCTCTTCTCAGCCCATGATACTTATTCCAGTATTCTTCCAATTCCTACTTTTCTACAAATCCCTTTCTACCTCTGCTACATTCCAAGCCTCAATCCTTAAATCCATTTACTTCTTTCCTACCAATGACAACACCTGTCAGTTTACCTAACTCATTCCCTGCCTGATTTCCTGACAGCCCATTTTTGCTCATCAATGGTTTTTTCCCCCTGTGCGTCCATCTAAGTAATAGACTTCCTCAAGCTCCCCTGTATGTTCCAGACAGTTTCATCTCCTACTTTAAACTGTATCTTAATTCTTTTCAATTCTCTAACTCCTGTACTACCTCCCCTACAACTCTTTTACAGGCATCTTTTAACCAGCCCTAAGCTCCATACATCCCATCTAACACCCAGCTCTGCACTCATTCAGTGCTTGGCTCTCCCAAACCCTCCCCTCACCCCTGCTCTTCCATCATCTCCTCCAGCTCCAGGCATCGCAACTCCACGCGCCGCTTGCGCTCGTGGTCCAGGATGTCAGGATTAGGCCGCTTCACCAGGGCAGCCTCCAGGCGCCGCAGTTCCTCCTCTCCCTTGTAGTCAGGCCGCTCACCACGGCGGCCCCTCACCAAGGACAGGTTGCGCTGGACGTAGCCGTTGGTGCCGCTGCCCCGGGGCGTCGGCAGCCCGATCCCGTTGTACATGGCCCCGTGCCCAGGGGGGGCACCACCGCTCCTGGGGGGGAGCGGGGAGACACGGGTCAGGCCCCTGGCTCCAAACTAACCACTTACCACCTCCCACGTCCTTGCTCTCCACTCTCCTTCATGCCTATTTCAATAGTTACACTACATCTTTATTAGCTGTGTTCTTACTTTCTTCATTTCCTAATAAGCCACTTCTTTCGTCCCTTCCTTTCTAATAAATCAGCACAGGCCTTAGAGCCTTTTCTCCCAATGCTCTTTTACAGAATTATAAATCATTTCTTCTCTTATTTACATTTCCTTCTTTTCCTGCCCTAGGAAGTTTCCTCTTTTCTCTCAAGTCTCTCCACACTCCATCTCTTTATTCTTAATTAGTGACAAAACACACAACTAGTGCCTTCACCAACTTTTCTAACCTCTAATCCCTCCAAATAGGACACACAACAAATACCAGACACAGATCTGTAACATGTAACTGTTAAAGGCCTATAGAACACACCTAAAGACTCTCCAGAACTCATCTAAGAATTTCAGACTATCCAGTAAAAACACAAAAGGGACTAAATAGTCCCTAAGTGTAGGAATAATTAGACTAGCTGGTTAACACAAATCAAGTGTCCTCTGAGGTCTCACAACTACAGGCCCACATGAATGCCAGAAACACACACAGAAATGTAATCTTCATCTCCCAGGGAAGGAGTCATTTATTTGACTCCAAATGTTTATAACTCCTATCAACAACCCTGATATTTACTCCTTCAATTTCCTTCCCAATAGGATTTACCACAACTTGCAGCTCCTCCAAGTCTCACTGGCTCTTGTTAAATAACCTGCCTTCAATTGCACGTCCTATTTAAATATCAAATCAGTCTCTTCTGTTCTAAGTGTTCCCTTATTTTCCTATTTATATCTTGTCTCAAGCTTATCTATAGAAAATCTTAAATTTCTATACATGTATGTTCAACTGCTGACTTTCCCTATCAACCTCCTGTTGCACACTTCCTAAGTTTTCTTTCCCAATCCCCCTTATACTTCATATTAACTTATATCTTCTGCAAATTTCCATTCTCCCAATTTATCCCAATCTTGGCATAACTCCAAAGAACCCCCAAGCCTGTTTTTCTAGCTAGACTTACTGTCTACTACACGTCTGCACTATTTCTTTTTCCAATGCATTCTCTCCAGAAAGTTTCAGAGAGCACAAATGTGAGAAAACTACTTCAAAAAAAACCCCCAACAAATAACCAAACGAGAAAATTAGTCAAAGCATAAAGAAAAGAAATAAGATTAGATGAAATGCTGCATTTAGAAAATTCCAGAATAAAGCATCAGACAACTGCCTGGAAAAAAGATACTAAAGCATGAAGAAAAGAAAGAGAAGTATGGAGATGTTGACAGAAAAAACTATTTGCTCCTACCCAAATCAAACGAGAATTCCCTGCCTAATCTCAACAGGAGACCCAAGAGAAAATTATACACAATATACCATACCATAGGGTAAAGGAGTAACAGATGACAAACTAGAGAAACGTCAAGCTGAAAATACAGGAAGAAATAAAACAGTTTCACTGTGTAGTTCCAGCTGGCCTTGAATTCACCATGCAGCACAGGCAGGCCTGGAACTCACTGCTACCCTCCTGCCTCAGCCTCCAAAGTGCTGGGATTATAACTGTATGCCACCATGCCCAGCTCACTTTTAATTTTCTAAAACCAATCCTTCTTCACTGTAAACCCAGACCCTTTGGTACCTCTCCATAGCTTCCCTTGCAAAATATTTCCGACCTGCGATTAATACTTCAATCTAATCGTTCACCCACACTTCCAAATCTCACACCAAAATCCTCCCACTCTCTAAGGAAAACCAGTAGTGGGCCAGGGATTTAGCTCAGTGGTGCCAACGCACCTGCCTGGCAAGTGCAAGCTCCTGAGTTTGATTCCTGATACCAAAAATAAGGAAAACGAGCGACGCTAAACAATCGATATCAATTCACAATGTTTTGAATAATGTTTAGGGAATAATCAAAGAACAGGACAACAGAAAAAAACAACACATCCACAGCTCATGGCAGTACTCACGATACTAAAGAAGGAAATTAAAATCAATACAACGAACTTCCAAGGGCAAATTGCCATTCAAAAGGTAGTCCACAGACTGGATTGCAAAAATCACCCACGGTAAGAGCAGAAAGTAAAAGCTGCCAAAAAAGACAATGGAGAATTTCTCCTGTTGGAAAATTACCAGAATACCAAACTATTAATAATAAAGTAAAAAAAAAAAAGCACCTTGAAATCTAGTATCAAGATATACAGGAAAAGAACACCAAAAGAGGAGGAAGGGTGTCCAGAAAACAGACCTACATAAGTTCGGCTACCTCAGGACTGGGACATTGCAAGTAGCGGAGTACAGACACTATGGAACCCACAAAGCTAAAACATTCAAGAGATCTAAACCAACGTACTTAAGACCAAATAAAAGACTAGATTTTCGGTTCAGCGCCAGAACAGTAAATGGAAAGAGGTTCAAGAGTTCCACTTCAATCCCTTAAACAAGAAAAGAGAACACAAGAGTTCAAAATTTTCTTCCCAAAGAAAAGCTCCTAAAATCTCTCTAGCTTTCAACAGTTTTGGTCACAAACAAAAGAAACACAAGGCCTATCTTATAAAGACTAAATATGGGGGGGTTTTTTTCCCTGTAATTTTCAAGACTTTCCCCTCCTTTAATAACTTCAAGGTTCATACTAACAAGTCCAAACTGCTTAAATCCGGGCCGCCTAGTTTAAGGCCCTCTATACGCTGACTAGGCTTAGAGGCCTATTTTCGGCCTTGAGGAAGGGGTGCGGCGCCGAGTCCCTCCGTCTGGAAGATTCCGGGTCGGTCCACACGCCCTCAGGAGCGTCAGGAAAAAAAGAAGCTCCGAACAGAAAATGGATTCAGATCCCGGGAATAATTGGTGAGCAGGCCCCTGCCACCACTCACTCCGCGCTACTTAAAAGCCGAAGAAGGGCGCAGCGAGCGCGAACATCGCCTCGAATGCACGCGTGGGGGTGGCGAAGAGCCGAGTCTGGCGCGCTCCCTTCCGCCGAGGGCGCGCGCAAACCCGAGTGCAGGCGGCGGCACGCGCCGTTGCCATGGGGGAGGGGCGGAAGGACCGAAGGCTCAGCGAGACGAAAACTGCGCGATGGGGGAAGGGAGACAAACAAGCGAGGGCCCTCGCGCGAACTGAGCGCGGTGAGCACGCGCACGCGCGGCCCGAACTGCTCTCCGCGGGCTTTGGCCCCGCGCTGGGGCCGCCACCCCTCCCCCACCCAAGTCGCGCGCTCCCCCAACCTCTCACCCGCCGCCGCCTCCGCCCGCCGCCTTCGAGGGGGAGAGGTCCTACTGCCGCTCAAGCAAGAACCCAAGTACTTCGGGACCTAGAGTCGCCGCCTGGCCTAGCCAGTCCGCTCGCCTCAGCCGACACCGACGCCTCCTTGCTTCCTCTGGGGCCGCAGCGGGCTCCGACTGCGCCACTCGCACCCTGCTTGGGCCGCGTTGCACGTCAGCACGACTAAGTACGTCAGCCTGCAACCGTGCGCGCCGCAAGGGCCGCCGGGAGTCGTAGTACAGTTCAAGACTTTGTGCGCAGGCGCTAGCGCTACCCCGGGAAGTCTATGGTTTCTTAAGGAGAAAGAGAGGGTGGGCCATGTTTCCGAGAAACTACGATTCCCGTCGGTCAGTGCGGGGAAGGGAGGCGGGAGCGAGCCCAAGCTGCAACGTCTGCGGAGGCCTTCAACTGGGGGAGGGGCTCAGGGCCTAGAGCCACTTACAGCGACAACCCCTCCCCCACTCTTGGCGCTTCTAGGGCTCGGGCCTTTAGCCTGAAGTGTGTGGAGAGTTGTAGTTCAAGCATAGCCCAGACCTGACACGGAGAATGGCAGCCATTTTGTCTCCATATTGGACTGATGGCTGGCCATTAAAGAGGGTACCTGCTTCCCTGTGACAACCAGCCTCCGCCTGGAGAGGCTGCTTCTCTCACGTCTTCCCATGCTCTCAAGGAACCACCTGAGAGCCCAAACAGCGGTCCTAATGGAGCCCTTGAGTATAGCTCCAGGCTAAGGGAGCTACCAGGCCTGGTTTAAAAGTCCTTTAAAAAGGGGGAATGCGAGGGGTTTGGGGATGTTGTTGAGAGTTACCCATTACCTGCCAGGAAGACTGGTAAGAACCTGAGCTTCTTGAACTGGAGTTTAAATTGGTTAATCCGCCACTGCCAGTGACCTTGAATTTGCCTCTTGCCATCCAAGTTACTGCAAATGACCTTGCATCCCTAACAGGACAAGGTAACAGTTAATGCTCTGTATTGTTTGAGAATAAGGGATTAGCTTTGATATTAATATAGAAGGAATATAACTCTCAACCTGTTAGATATCAGATGTGCCAAGTCCCTGTGCTCTGGAATTAATAAATTCCAAGGGACAAAGGAGGTTAAGGGTAGGCAAGTTTTATTTATCCATTTATTTTCATTTCTTTGAGCAAGGGTCTCGAGTAGTAGTTCAGGCTGGTCCTGAACTCAGTATGTAGCCCAGGATAGCCTCAAACTCTCAGCTGTTGTCCTGCCTCTGCCTTCCCAGTGCTGGGATTACAGGCATATGTGCTGCCAGAGATTGGAGATCGAAACTTGGAACCTTGCACTTGCCAGACAGACCCTGAAGTCACTGAAATAAATCCTCCGCCTAGACTACTCCTTTATGTGAAATATTTTCTGGACTTTGACATTTTGAAGAATAGAGACTATAGGCTCAATTTGGGTTTGTCTGATTTATTGTTTGATTTAGGTTTTACATTTTTGGCAAGAAGATCATAGAAGAGATACTACAAAAAAAAAGAGCGATGAAGAGAGATGTTACATCTTTACTGAATAGTACAAAGAAGCATTTGCTAGCAGTGGTTTCATGACTGCCAATGTTAACTTTGATTAAGAAGATGTGGGATTCATGCATCTATAATCCCAGCTACTCAGAAAGCTGTGACAAGAGGACGGCAAGTTCAAGACCAACCTGGGCAGTTTAGCAAGACCCTGTCTCTAAAAGGTTGAGGGGGGCCAGGAATTTATTTAGCTCAGTGGTTTTGGCGCCTGCCTAACCAGCATAAGGGCCTGGGTTCAATCTTGGTAACCACATACAACAATGCCAGGCATGACAGCTCATGTCTGTAATCCTAGCATTTGGAAGGCAGAGACAAAACAGGAGAAATGCTGAGTTGAAGTAAGACCCTTTCTCAAAAAAAAAAAAAAAAAGGGATTGGGGATATAACTCAGCACTACTGGAATCAGTCCCCAGGAAGACTGAAGAGGGGGAAAAGTCAGTAAGATTTCTCTGCTACAAACTTTCCAATTTGTGCTTCTAGTGTGACTGGGATATGGTTTAAATGTGCCTTCCTCCTCCAAAAAGTCATGTGTTATAAGCTTAGTTTCCAGGGTGGCATTGATGGCAGATGGTAGGATCATTAAAAGATGGAGCTTAGTGGGTCAGTTTGGAGAATCTCCTGAGAAGGGATTTGGAGATTCTAGTCTGTCTCTGGCTTCCTTTTTCTAGAGATTATTTCTTCTCACATGTGCTCCCACCTTGCAGTCCACCATAAAATTACGCCACTGAGAGCAAGAGGCCTTTATCAGAGTCTGCACATGCTATTTGGCCTTTTGGCTCCCAAGACTGAGCCACATAAACCCTTTGTAATATTGGCATGATTAAGGTATTTCATTATAGTAATGAAAATAGATTAACAGATCACAAATTTTTACTTCTAGGCCCTCTCGGAGCTGAGACATGGATAAACTATATACCTATATCTGTGAGTTCACAAATAATATCTCCTACTTCTAGCTAATGCTGCTGAGTTTATTCTATTTAGCCTTTTTATAATTCCTTTTCTTTTTTTTGGGGGGGACAAGGTCTTGATTTGTAGTTCAGGCTGGCCCTGAGCTCAGCCTCCAACTCACATCACAGCAATCTTCCTGCCTCTGCCTCCCGAGTGCTTGGATGACAGGAGTGAGCCACCACGCCCAGCACTGTGGTATGTCTATTGACTGCTGCTGAGCGTGAGTCTCCATGCCCAGTATTGTATGTGGTTGGTGGGGGGGGGGGTGTTGAACCCGGGTCCTTGCACTTACAAGACAGGCACTGGAACCACTGAGCTAAATCCCTGGCCTATAACTCCTTTTCCTTATGCTGAGAAATGTAGCTTTCATTTCCCTAATATATTTGCTTATCTTAGAGTTGTAAAAACTAGCTTTAGAATTGTTCTTCTATGTTTCTTGTGAGGAACAGTGGAAGAGACTTATAACTGGAACTCAATATTTCTTGGACTTCTTTCTCTAGTGTAAAGATATATATTATAAACACTGTGATCAAACCTCACTCTGGTTAACTGATTTTATTTTTCTCATCTAAATGTATTTATGTTATTCATTTTAATATACTTTGTTTCTGTTTGTATTAATTCTGTTTTTGAGGTAGTTTTTCACTAAGAGATAGCCTTGAACTCACTATCTCGCTTAAAATGGCCTCAAACTCCCAGCAATCCTCCTGCTTCCACCTCCCAAGTGCTGGGATTATAAGCATGTGCTACCACACATAGCTGCATTTCTGTTCAATTTCTATTAAACTTAGAATTTCTTCTCACTCTTATAGATTTTATTTACTCTAGTTTTTCAAGTATGAGAAACAATAACAAGATTATTGTCAGTTCTATACACAAATGTATACCCAAACAAGGGCTTTCTTTCCCACCCTATCTCCACAATCCCTGCCCATTCTTTTTTGGTAACCAATCTTGGTCATGTCTGGACTTTGATTCCTAAGTTTCTTTTTGCTCAAAATAGGAAATAAATGTATATTTTCATAATTCCCTATTTTACCCAAAGATAACACAGGTACTTTTTCATACACTTTTATTTATTTAGCTATATATTCTGGACATCGTTCTGTATTGGTTCATAAAGATATTTGGATGTACTGTCATTTATCCATCACTTTTTGTGTACCAGCATGTAAACTAATTCCAATGTTTGGGAGTTTTGGAAGCCTTTTTTTTTTGAGACAATATCTCCCATTGTAGTTCAGAGTGACCTTGAACTCACTGTGCAACTATGTAGCCCAGGATGGCCTTGAACTTACAGCAGTTCTCCTGCCTCAGCCTCCCAGTGTTAGGATTACAGGTATAACCAATGCTCAACTGATTCCAATGTTTTGTACTTACAATCCACATTGAATAACCAAATATATATGCATTTTCATATTACTGGAAGTATGTCTTCTGGATAATTTCCTAGAAGTGGGAATGCTCAAACAAAAGGGGAAAAAAAGGCATGGGGCCAGGGATTTAGCTCAGTGATTCTGGCGTCTGCCTGGCAAGCACAAGGTCCCGAGTCAATCCCAGGTACCACATACCACAATGCCTGTAATCCCAGCACTCAGGAGGCAGAGGCAGGAGGATTACTGTGAGTTGGAGGCTACATAATAAGTTCAGAGCCAGTGTGAACTACAAAATGAACCCCCTGCCTAAAAAAAACAAACAAAACAAAAAACACTGGGAGTTTTACTAAGTTTCTCTCAATAAGAATTGTATTTATTTGCATTCCCAACTAGCATAATGAGAGTGCCTGCTTGCTCACAGCCTCACCAATAGAGGGGGTGCTCTGCTTTTGAATTTTTGCTGATCTGATAGATCAGGAATAGTGCTTCCCAGTAGTAGTGGTGAAGTGTACATGACACAAAATTTATCATTTCGATCATTTTCATTACACGATTCACTGGTATTAAGTACATTCATAACATGAAGCCATCCCGGCTGTCCAATTCCTGTATTTTTTCAGTATTGCAACAGGGTATCTGCACTGTTGAAACAGTGCCCCCTCCCCAGCGCCTCCTGACTTCTCATACACAGTCTGTCTTAGTGACTTTGCCTGCTCTAGCAACCTCATGTAAGTAGAACTGTACATTTTTATCTGGTTTGTTTCACCAGTTTGAAAACAGTTTTCAAGGCTCTTACATACTGAACCACGTGTTAGGATTTTGTTATTTTGACTGAACAATATTTACTATGTTGCTATGCCCCATTTCATTTTTGTATTATTTACAGATTATGTTTTTGTTTTTTCTGTACTGGGGGTTGAACCCAAGCCCTTCTTTTTTTTTTTTTTTTTTTTTAGGTTTTTTGAGACAGGGTCTCGCTTTGTGGTTCAGGCTGGCCCTGAGCTCAGCCTCAAACTCACATCACAATCCTCCTGCCTCTGCCTCCCGAGTGCTGGGATTACAGGCGTGAGCCACCACGCCCCGGCACTGTGGTATGTGGTACTGGTTGCTGCTGGGTGTGGGTCTCCACACCCAGTATTGTTA